>JAXQQM020059277.1:0-43396 GCA_034641835.2 Pinus albicaulis
CCTGACTGTGCCAAGCCCTGATGGCTTGAGTTTGGATTTATCTGCGAAATATACTGCTCCATCAACTTTGTTAGTGAATTATTCAAAAAAATCTTTTCTAAATGTCATGTGACATGTTTCTCCTGAATCTAGCAACCAATCATCTCTCCATGAAGTAAATGAAACATCAAATAAGTCTTCAGTTACTCCATTGTTACAATGTGCTAGAACATAATGAGCGGATTCAGGTGCTTTACCTTTGTCTTTGTCATTAATTTTACCTTTGTCTTGATTTCTTTGTTGCTGAGTTTTAGATTGTCTACCCCCCTTTTCTCTGAAGTTTCTTCTTCCTCTTCCTCTTCTGCCATCTCTTCCTCTGGATGAATCTGAGGCATGACTCTTTTCTCTATGTGCCAAGTATGCAGCCTCTTCAGAAGATGAAAGGACTGTCATCTTCTTTTGAAGGAGGGAAAAAAACTTTGCTGGAGAATCTCTTTTGAAGGAGAGAAAACAAAAACACTCTTTGCTGGAAAATATACTCAATTTAAAAGGACAGAAACTCTTTGCTAAAAAACACTGAATTCTGCACCAAAAAAATATATATATGTATTTTTTTTGTTTGGAGAAAAAATTTATATGAAAACTGTATTGTGAATGGGAGGCGGTATTATGAATGTATGAATTGGGCGGTATAGTTAAATGAATGGGACGCTGTTATATATGGGATAGAGGGGCGGTATTATGGTGGGAGGGGCGGTAATATGAACAGTGGTATTGTAAATATGACAGCGCGGAGAGGGGTGTAGAGAACGTATTACAACAATGGTATCGTAAATATGAGTTTATCATAGGAGAGACAACGCTGTATACAAGTGGTGACAGCGTAAATATTATGGTGGAGCGGACTGTATATAGTGTGTGGATTGTATATATAGATAGTGTATTGTAAATGGAGTGGGCGAACTGTATATAAATGTAGGGGATGTAAAATAAACAAACAGCGTATTAAAAGTGACAGTGTATGGTATGACAGAACGATGTATTATTTATATGAATGGAGGGCGGGTATAATATAGAGTTGTATTGTATGCATAGAAGGCGATATTATATATATATATATATGCAGAGGGGCGGTGTTATAAGTGGTATCGTATTAAACGCAGGTGATAACTGTTGCAACGTATAACAGATGCGTAGATGTATATGAGTTGACAGCGCTGGAAGAGAGCAATGTATACAGTAATGGAGTTAACTGTAATGCGTTGTTTTCAACTCAAGTAATGGAGTGGTATATGACTGGTGTTGGAAGGGCGGTATTCTATTGAACAGGTGGAATTAAATGTAGGTGCAGTGGAATATGAAGGGCGGTATATGCAGCGTGTAGGCGGTGGTAGCAGGGCGTTAAGTTGGAGGGATAAGGGAGTGTTGTAGCAGATTGGACGCCGTGGGGATGAGCGATGGAGAGGTGAGGAAAATGTGAGGTGCGTTGGGTAGGTGAGGGAGAAGTGAGGGCAAACGCACTGGGTTGGGTAGGTGAGATTTTGGAATAGCAGGACTTTAATAACCGAATTTGTAGGTGTGTGCAAGGGCTACAATTTGCAGTATTTCAGGAACTGCAGAATTGCAGAATCTTCAAGAGCTGCAGGAGCTGCAAATGTCAGAGTTGTGTAGAGATAAAAAAATGCAGAATAACATTATATAGAATCAATTTAATGGAGCAGCAAAACTATACAGAAAAACTGACTGAGCAAAGGAATGAGGGAGTTACACCACAGGCAAAAATTCCAATAGTGGGACTGGCTCTGATACCATGCCAAACCAGGAGGTAACTCCTCAAATCAGAATGTATATTGAATGAAGAATGAACAATATGTATTTATACATGGAGGTGAGGCTATTCGGATTCATCTCCCAATGACTCTTGGCCTTCCTTATTTCCTAATATTATTTATTATACAATATTTATATCCACACCCAACCCATAGGATTAGGTGTCAACACGACTGTAGATGAGGCAGAAGGGTTTCGTGCTAGGCATTTTCTTTTCTCATGTCGGATCTTGAAGGAGAACTGATCATATGTGAGCCTGGTAAGATTGAATACTTCCTCTTCTTGCTCTTCGTAGGAACTCACATCGGAGAGTGTAGCGCGTGTAATGACTATAGGTACCTCGAGGGGTGGTAGCTCTATTTGTGATCCTGCACCTTGGGGAGATGCCTCGATGTTCTCTAGTATTCTATCCTCCTCTTCTTTTCTTCTCTTTTCTTCTTCCTCTTTCCGCAGATGCTCTACTTCTGCTTTTTCATGTTCTATTTTCCGCCTGCGCTCTGCTTCTGCCGCTGCTTCCTGTTCGGCTTTCCTTTTACGTTCGGCTACTGCTGCTGCTGCCTGTTCTACTTTTATTTTAAATTCAGGCTCTGCTGTTGCTTCTTGTTCTTCTTTCCTATGGCGTTCGGCCTCCACTTGATCTAACTCTTTTTTGAGTTTTCGTTCTGCCTCAGCCTCTGCCTCCTGTTCCTCCTTTTTTCTCCTGGCCTCTTCTGCCTGCTTCTTTTTCTGTTCTGACCTCAGGCTCCTTTTATGCTTTTCTTCATATTCTTTCATCTTTTTCTCTATTTCTTGCTGGGCTTTGGGTTCTTGCTCTTTCTGCTGGGCAGCAGTGTCGTGCCCTGTACTAGTTCGAGGCTTCTTAGCCAGAGAAGAAGAAGCGCCCCCTAATTCATGGCTTCTTTCCTCCAATTTTTGGTCATCTGGGTCTTCTTAATCAGACCACGCCCCTAGAGCAAGTTGCCTATCTGCATTATACCAATTTCTTTTTTCATCTTCGCCCGGGCATTCCATGTGCTAATAGTTCCATTTGAACTTAGCCTGCTTACAGTGATCAGGGACTATCCTTTCTGGTTCATATGTTCGGTGGTCCAATGGCCCTAGTTGATAACTTCTCATCTCTTATGCTTCTGCCTCTACCTCCCTGAAATATTTGACCGTGTAGGTACCGACAGTGAGAGGCAACATAGGCCATGGCTTCTTTTTTCCCTTAGTCAGGACCTTAGAGAAACCGGACGTCATCTGGAAACAGACTTCTTGAATGAGCATTTTATCTGTAACATATCGGGGCATAACATGGGGAGCCTTGTACGAACGAAATACTCGCATGAATGTGTATTTGACAAGTGGAAACCAATGCGCCACCTTGCCTAACGTCTCCATGGCTCGCCAAGACATGCAGGGGGTGTCCTGGCCGAACAATTTTCTGTAGAGAGTCGGGATGAAGACTTGAGAGATCGGCTCTATGTCCTTCTTGTACCTGGAATCCCAAAATACCTTTGTCTCTAGGTGGATTGGGCGTGCCTGATCTGGATCCCATTTGTGCACCCATCCCTCAAAGTGGCACCTCGAACAAACAACATCCAATAAGTAAGAGGCCACGTAGAATTCAGAAGGATATCCATCATCCGATACCAATGCCAAGGATATGTTTGTCTGAAGAGAGGCCACCAGTATGCTGGCCCAGTTGAAATGGGTGCCATGCACCATGACATACTCCATTAGGGTTGCCCATGTACCACTAAAAGTGGTGGCATCAGGACACCCATATAATCTGCAAAGCATAGCGGCTACTAGTTTATACACCTTCCTAAGACCTGCCACTGGATATTCTTGATCCTTCTTGGCCTTGAATTTTTCGGGCTCCTCCCACCACCCTTTTAGAGTTTCTATTATGGGGACTGCGTGGGTGATGGCCCAATCTTCTGTGAAGTCTTCCTCTCATTCGGGCAATGCATAGTAAACATGAGCATCTGAGCCTTTGAGAGTCACGAAAGCTTTTCCTTCACAGTCCTTGATTACCCACTTTTTGGGGTCAGTGTTTTGTATAATCCATTCAATGACCTCTGCGCATGGGAATATAGCAGGGTGGGCACCTGCATGATGTAGCCTTGACCTTTTAACTTGTATGTATGCTTGTCGGTCAGGGAGGTCCTTTGGGAATTCTGGCTTAGCGAATTCCTGGTACACTTGATACCAATGCATGTTGTCCCCTTTAGCAAATGTGCACAAAGTGTCCCTGTAGATCGGGGGCGAGGACATCGGTATATCCATCTCTAAGTCTTTTGCTTCTAGGCTCTTGTTCCTTTTACGAGCCACTGGAGGTCCCATGTCACTTGAATCTGAGGAGATAGGGACACACTCTAAGTCAACTTTGAATTCACCTGTCATGTTCATGAAAGAGTCCCAGGATAAGAAAGATGCCATGATAATACAAACCTAGGCATAGTTATTAGTTTTTACAACTGGGGACATAGGAAGGGTTGAATTAGCGACCTGCGACTGGGTCGCAAGGTTGCAAAGGTCACAATGTTGAAATTCTCGAAGATTTTGTGACTTTGCGACCTGGCGACCAGGTCGCGAGGTCGCTGGGTCACTAGTTGTGGGAAAAACCGATGGAAGTGGGACCTTGCGACCAGGTCGCGGGGTCGCTGGGTCGCAAATGTTATGAAAAATGATGGGAGTGCAACTCTACGACCTACGACTAGGTCGCAGGGTCGCTAAGTCGCGAAGTCGTATGAAAATAGAATGAAGGGCGATTTGTGACCTGGCGACTTAGCGACTGGGGACGCAGGGTCGCACGGGTCGCAAGTCGCGCTAAGGCTTGCCGGGGTTTTGGCGCGCGCCGCGTAAAGTCTATTTCCCTCTAACTTCAAAATTAAAAGGCTAAGTGGGCCAAGACAGAGCAAGGGGAGAGCTTTTGGAGCAGAACACAGGCCATAAGGGTCTGGATGGGAAACAGTGACAATGTTATACAAGCAGGGTAAATGTCAGAGCAAAAAAGGGGAAGCCCTAAGTCTCCAATGAAAACAAGGGCAAAGAAAGAGGGAAATTTAAAGGCTAAGGTAGGGAAAATTAGGCAAGAAAATCATAAAAGGAAACAGTAGGAGGAAAATGGCAACTTACCCAGGAAAATCGCACTCCAGTCAACCTGTCAGAAGCATTTTCTTTCTATCTACTGAACGTGCATAATGTGACCTAGCAACCCTTCTACTTATAAAAAGGTCGCGCATGCGAGCCATTAATGAGTCGCGGGGTCGCAAGGTTGCAAGGTTGTCTGAGGGAGGTGTGACCTCGCAACCTTGTGACCTCGGGGTCGCGGGGTCGCAAGGTTGCGGGGTCACAATTTTCCAAAAATTCAGAAATCTGCGACTCAACGACTTAACCCTCCCGGATTTTAACTTAAATTTTCTTTATGCTCAAGGGGCTCCAAAAAAATTTTAAAGTGTGGATTTTTTGGAGGGTGTTGTAGAGGCTACAACAAATGGCGATTCACTGGTCGGACCCAGAGTCTCTGCCAATGATTTGCCTTGGTGGGAGGAGGGAGGGGCCTTCGCTAGCTGTTCTTTTCACCTTAAGGTCCCCACTACCTTGCCTTTGGCACTTTGTGAGGTTGCTTGGCCTGCTAGCCTGTTTGGGTGCTGGCTAACCGAGTTTCATTGCTTCAGGTTTCTGAACTGAAAGGGTTGGAGAACATCAGGTGGCCACAGGGTCCGGTATGATTATTTTGTCCTCGTCGTGTTGCTCCGCTACCTGCAAACCTCGCGGTCCCGGCGGAGTCACTGCCTAGGAGTCATGAACGTTGCTCTGAACCTGGTCAGTACCTCGGCAGAGTCGTCACATCGCCTCTCTGCATAGGAAGCCTTTCTAAATCCTTTACCCTTTATTGGTGTGCTATTGCACTTATTTTGAATGTGCCTAAGGCACTTATTTAGGTGTGCTCAGGGCACTTATTTGAGAGGGGAAATTTTTTCCTAGGCAGATGAGGGATCCCGACTTATTTTACTTGCAAGAGAGGTTGCTCCTGATCTGATATGAGGACTTTGGTTTTTCCCGGATGTCCTGACATCACCCGAAGTTAACTCTGTTCCCTTTTGATCTAGTCGTCGCTGTATCGAACTTTCTTCTCACAGACACCCTTTCAAACTCGCTAGATGAGCTACCCGCGCTTGGTGGCTTGAGCTAGGTCATGTACTACCTTTGGGTGTCAATTACAGGCAAGCTTTCGCCACCTTTGTGTCTTTCAGGAAAGGCTTCCCATCAGCATAGAACCTGGTGCAGTGTGCCAATTGTGTGGCTCCGACAAGGCTTTCCATCCTTTTGAGTTTTTTTTTTTTTTTTTTTTTTTTTTAACAAACAAAACTAGAGCAGAAAACCATGAAATATGGTACAAGGGTAGGACAGCCCTCTGAGGGCTACTAAGTGAAGTAATTTTTGAGGTCATGCCCATTCACCGGGAGGACCTCGACTCTTCCCTCTAGAGTTTGCAGTCTAAACGTGTGGGAACCCAATTTCTCCTTGACCTGGAATGGACCTATCCACAGGGCTTGGAATTTGGAATGTTTTCCCTTTTCTTCGTGAGCTTTATCCCACTTAAGGACTAGGTCTCCTACTTCAAAATTTTTACTCCCTGTGGATTTTTTATCAAACCATCTCTTAGTCCAACTTTGGTGGATGGCGAATTTTTCCCGGGTTTTTTTCCTCTCTTCCTCCAACTTTAGTAGTGTGTCGATCCGGGTCTGCAAGATGGGGCATGGGGTACCATGGCTTTCTTGGGACAACTGAAGGGCAGGGAGAGACAAGTGGGGAGGAAGGATGGATTCTTTTCCATACACAAGAAAATACGGGGAGGTGTCAAGTGAGGATTTGGGTGTGACACGGTCAACCCAAAGAGCGTTGTGGAGGGCGTTATGCCAGTTTCGCTGGTGGGACAACAGAGTCTTTTTTATGATGCGGATGAGATTTTTATTAGTTGACTCGGCTAACCCATTTCCTTGGGGGTAATAATTTGTAGAATTTTTAAGCACAATACCATTTTCCAGAGCAAAATCATACAATTTAAAGGATGAAAAATAAGTTTCATTGTCAAAAACTAAGGAAGTTGGAACGCTAAACCTGGTAATGATAGAATGAGTGACAAATTCTATTACCTCTTGATCGTGTATTTGGCATAATGGTACTTCTTCGACCCACTTGGTGAAATAATCAGTAGCAGTGAGAATATACTGGTGTTGCTTGGAGGAGTGAGGTAGGATTTCACCAATCACTTCCAAACCCCACTGTTGAAAGGGTTCCTCTACTGCCACTGACTGTAGGGGAGCGGCTGGCTGTGCTTCCCGATTTGCGAACTTCTGGCATTGGGTACACTTCCGAACATACACATGCACATCTCTGAAAAGGGTTGGCCATTAGTATCCTGCGTGCATTATTTTGTGGGTGGTGGTATCGCCTGCAAAATTCCCTCCGGCTGGTCCGTCGTGCAGTTTGGTCAGGATGTTTTGTGCTTCATCATGTTCCAAGCAGCGTAACAGAACTCCATCATGATGTTTCTTGAAAAGCTTACCCTGGATTAACTGGTAAGATGCAGCCTTAAGCCTTATTGCGCGTTTCTGCTGGGCAGTCAAAACAGGGTCCAAGATGCCATGGGCTAAATATCCCAAAATGTCAGAGTAACAAGAAGGATTTCTCTGCTGAGGTGCGTGGTCACTCTGATACATGTCGATTTCCTATTCCCAACACTCTTCTTCAACTCCCTATGAGTTTGCAGCCTCCGCAGCCATTTGAGAGAGGCCTTGTCCTTTGACAGTGTGTGCTGGTTTAAACTCTAGGTCATACTCTTGAAGACATTCCCTCCAGTTGCCTCGTCTCTCACCCAGCTCCTGCTGCACGAACAGTGAGCGGACAGCTGGGTGGGGGACAAAAATTGTAACATGGTTTTTCAAGATGTATGGCCTGAAATGATTGACTGCTTTGTAGACTGCATAAGCCCGCTTATCAATCTCAGGGTAATTCAGTTCAGCTCCCTGCAAACCAGTACTCATGAAGGATATAGGTCGTTCATCATTGTTGACGTCTTTCTGCGTGAGGACAGCTGCAAGTGATTAATCCGAAGCGAAAGTATACAAGATGAAGCTTCTACTAAAATCTGGACTTAGGAGAGATGGTGCTTCAGCTATAGCCTGCTTGATTTTGTTGAAATCCTCCTTCTCTAGCAGATTCCATTTGAAAATCGCATTCTTCTTGATCATCCCCTGCAAAGGCCTGACTATCTGGGCAAAATCTGATATGAATTTACGTACAAAATTGATTTTCCCAAGGAAAGATTGCATGGCCTTTTTGCTGCTAGGGGGTGAAATCTGGGCAATGGCTTTTGCTCGCTGGGGATCTACAACAATGCCCTACTTATTTATAATGTGGCCCAGCAAATTCCCTTCTGATACAGCGAAAACACTCTTCTTCGGGTTGAGTGAGATCCCGTACTTCCTGCACCTTTTGAAAATTTGCTTGAGGTGGAGTAAATGATTGCCCCGGTGTTTTGAAAACACGGTGATGTCGTCAAAATAGACCACCACACTCTGTCCTATTAGACCACGGAAAGCTATATCCATGGCCCATTGGAAAGTTGCCCTCACGTTTATTAATCCGAAGGGCATGCACTTGAAAGCAAACGTTCCCCATTTGGTCCGAAAAGTAGTTTTCAATCTATCTGGCTCAACTAGCAGCACTTGGTTGTAACCAGAGAACCCATCCAATAAGGAGAATATTTCGGATCCAGACACGGCCTGCAATATTTGTTCCATAGGAGGCACCGGGTAATTATCTTTGTCTGAGGCCTGATTTAAATTTCGAAAGTCCATGCACAAACAGATCTCGCCAGACTTCTTCCTTATCGGGACCAAATTTGATACCCAAGTGGAGTGGCGAACTTTGAATATGATGCATGCATCCAAAAGCTTATTAAGTTCTTTCTGAATCATCAGTTCCAGTGAAGGATGCACTTTTCTGAGCTTTTGTTGGAAAGGCTTCACTCCTTCCTTCATAGGTATCACGTGCTAAATAATCTGAGTATCATATGTACGTAAATCATCATACGTCCAAGCAAAGACGTCTTGATACTTCTGGAATAGCTGGGTGAAAGCCTGTCTCTCTTGGTCGGAGCAATCTTTCCCAAGGTTGATGAACTTCGGATCCTCATCTGATTCTAAGTTCACATGCCAATGTGCCAAGGTGGAACTTTGTACTTTGGTATTTGGGGGCCTGTGGAAATGGCTTTGCAGATCAAAGATCTTTTCAAGTGACACTATCCCCTTGGGCATGGGGTTTTCTTTGCGTTTAGCATGCTCTTCCTACAAAGCTTGATCGTGATCCACCTCATCTATTACTGCGTCTTTGAACACTTCGGTGTTGAGCATGAATTCCAATATCTGTTGGTCATCATCAAAGACGCGTAAATTAGTAATATTATCTGGCACAGAGGGTTTATACATTACTTCAATAGAAATCCATCCCTCAAAGGGGTAAAACTAGCAGCAGCATTAGCCAGAGTATCAGCTACTGCATTATGCATTCTAAGGACAAATTTGATTCCAAACGCATCAAAAGTAGAAATAAGATGCCATACCTCTTGTTGATAAGCTTTTAAGTGCGAAGACAAGCAATGAATGGTATTGCGTACCTGTCAAGTGATGATCTCAGAGTCTCCGATGACCTGTAGGCATCTTACCTTTAAGTTCAGTGCCTTCTTAAGTCCGAGGACTAAAGCTTCATATTCGATAGTATTATTGGTGCACTGGAACTCTAGCCGACACAAAATCAAGAGCTTGTTCTTCTGAGGGTCCAAAAAGATGCAACTCGCACCAGCTCCATCATGGGTCTTGGAACCGTCATAATACAAGGTCCACACATCGTTTTCTGGCTCCTCCAGAGTTGTGGGTTGGGGAGGGATTTCGGCTTGGTGTAAGACGGGGGTGGCTTGGTCTTCTGTGACGAGATTTAGTTCTGACTGGATCTCTGGGCCCACTGGGGACCGAGAGGATGGTAACATCCAAAAATGGCCTCCAAGAAATACATGCCAAGCTCTTCCTGGGCAAAGCTAACAAGTTCGTTAGTAGCATCCAAATCATTCATAGTATGTTTCATATAAGGTTTGCTTTTGACCTTGATTTGGTTGTTCTGGCCCTTGTAAGGAAGCCACAGGTGGGACCAATCGGTGGCAAAGACCCTTGCAGCTTGCTGGACCAGTCTCTGCTAAGCAATAGGCTGTAGGCTTCCAGGATGTCTACAACTACAATGTCTATACATTTGTGGACCCTAGAGTCGGACGAAAGGTGGATGATGACATTATTCAGCTTTCCTACAGCTGGCACTTGCGATCTGTCAAGTTGGATGATTCTCGCGTCAGTTTTCTCCAAGCGGATGTTCAGCTTCTTACAAACAGACAGGGGCATGACATTTGTGGACGCGCCAGAGTCAACTAGGCAATTATGGACGTTGAAGTTGAAAATCTCAAATGATAAGAGGAAGGGAGGAGTGGATCCCCTGGAGTTTGCATTTATGGCATTTATAATAGACTGGACACTCAGACTAGCTTGCGCAGATGTATTGCTCATAGGCTTAGTAGTTGAGGTATTAGCAAAGGCTTTGAGAATAAGTTCTCGTTGATTGGTGATGCGGGCAAGCTCGTAGAGGGAGATGTTGGCTCTGGTTTTTTTCATGTCCTCAACAATGTTGTAACCAGAATCAGAATGAGGACTAGGCTTGGTAGTGGCTTTTGGGGACCCCACTAGGAGCTTGCTCTTTTGGTTTACTCGGGCGTTTTTGGTCGTGAGCTTCTCAGGAACAGCTTGTTGTTCATTCCCAGGGGGTAGGATTTTCCTTAAGAAAGCCCTTTTCTTCTCTTCAAAGGACTGTTCGGGGACTAGTACTTTGCTTCTAAGGCTATAATTTCATACGGGTTTGACCTTAGGATCATCTGCCATATTGATATCAGTGATGGTATGAATGTTCTCCCCGCGGATTATGTCAAACGCAAGAATAGAGGACCCTGGTTCTTCATCAGGGGGCAAATCTTCTTCATTGTCAAAAACATCATCCTCCCCTACATCCCCTGGGGTTTGATTGTCTAGAAGTTGATTTACTACTGCATTCATGCTGCCAATCCATTGTGGGCATGTCTTTTCAGAGTGGGCAGCCTGGTGGAAAGAACAAAAGTTATCTTTCCCTATTTCTTCCACGTTGAGAACAGTGTTCGGGTTAGATGGAGGTCGGTTGGTGTTGGGGTTACTCTTTCTGAAAAATGGCTTTCACTCCTTAGTGCCAGTAGTAGATTCTATGCCCTTTCTCTTCAGTTCAGAGACTTCATTTGTCAATAGCTTAAGGGTCTTTGCTATACTCTCGAAGTCAAAAGCATCCTTATCCTTATGCGCGGTCTTAGGTGTGGAGGACTGACTTTTCTTTGCGGTGGTTTGTGGTCATCTCTCCCTTCATGATCGATGGCTCCTATAGAAATCATGTCCTTTTCTACAGTGAGGGCGGCCGTGTAATTTTCCGCAAGGGTGGCCCTAGCTTCGCGTTTTACGAAGACGAAAATATCCCTGGGGAGAGCTTTTGTATAGTATTCTATGGTAATGGAGTCATCCAACGCCAAGTTGGGGGGGAACTTTTGCAGTATGGTAGCAAATATTTGATTGAAATCCATCACCTTTTCTTTCTTCTGGCATTTAATGGTGCTTAACTCCATAAGGAGCATGGAAGGGGTTTTGTCTTCTGAAAATTTCTGCAAGAAAATGCGGCGGAATTGGTCCCAGGAGGTTATGGAGGCACTTGGAAGGGAGCGGTACCAGGTGGTCGCTTTGTTCTCGAGAGTGTGTGGAAAAAAGTGATAATCAACGTCATTAGTTTGAACCCTCATGATTTACAATGACAGATAGAAGTTGCTTATATGATCCTCAACCAGCGTACCCTTCTCGGGGTCGAAATTTGGGAGATGCTTCTTAGGGTGCCTAGGCATGTCATGGAGGGGGCCTAAAAGATCTAACGACGACTGGGCCATCCAAGCAAGTGGTTACACCCACCTGGCATGCTCATGGTGCCTGATTTCAGATTCAGATTCACTCCCCATGCCTAACGTGGATGGCGAGAGTGCTCATCCTGATATCCTTCACGGTTGGCCATATTCCTAAGATATCCCCAATTGTAGATGGGTGGCCTATTCTGGTTTTGACGGCGGTACGTGGCATGGCGTCCTTGGCCACGGCCTCTATCTCCCCTACCTCTAACTCCCTGTCCTCCATTTCTTTGGCCTCTATTACCCTCACCTTCATTTCTTTGGACTCTATTTCCTTCGCCTTCATTCCCTCGGCCTCTATTTCCCTCACCTCCTACTAGCAGGGGGCAGACTTGATTATTTTCATGTTGGGCTTGGTTGGGCTGGTCAAGATGGGGTTCATTCACGTCAGGTTCCTCCTCTTCGCTAACCTGGAGTTTGGGAATCGGTTCGTTATTCCAGACAGTGGTGGCGAGGTCTTCAACCATCAAATTTACCAACTGAGGTAGAGAATTCACAAGGGCACCATTGCGAGTGATGTTAGCAGCATGGGTCCTAGTATGGGTCAAGAAACTCATGATTGGGGTGAATTGTAAATCCTTGATGAGATTGCGAGCAACTGGGCGCAGGGTTCTCAACTGTTCCCTGGTGACCTCATAATATGGAGCCTCCTCCCCTTGAACATATTCCAAAGGAGGAGGGATAGTATCATCGTTTATAACCTCCCCTTGGGGAGTTTGTGACGGAATATTGCTTGTGTGCTGGGAGGATGCCATTCAGGCCCTCCTTCTAGCGCCAATTCTGTTGACGAGAAATTTTGTCCGGCCAACAGTAGGGGATCTCCCTGGTAAAAAGTCCCAACTATACTCTAAACCATTTGGAGTAGGGATCTCGTCCAGGGTGTGGGTCCGACTACCTCTTAAGTCTCCTTTCCTTGGGTCTCAAAAGAACTCAATGAACATGCGGACACACACTTATTCAAACGATACAAAATACATGATTGATGAGTTTAAACACGTATATAACACTATGCGTAGCGAGGTGAATAATAAGACATGAAGCCAAAAGAAATACTGTCAACATCATATCGTAAGGGTCATGCTTGCTCATTGTTCTAGCCACAGAAGAAACAATTCTTTATGGCAGGAACAACCTTCACTTCCTTAAATATTTGCGATGAAAATACAAATGTCAGTAAACAAAGTTATTAACATTCATTGGGGAAGCATAGATAAACTTAACATCATTAACACAAGTACAAAGAACTATCATGCATGAACGATGACATCAAAAGCGCAGCTTCATTAATCAAAATATGTTTGAAACTATACAAGAAATACTCATAGTGTTCGCACAGCAAAACACATAAGATCCAAAAGGAGTTTGACAAGTATCTGTATTCATATGCAAAAGAGTGTTATCCTTCTATACAATTCTCTCTAACTCTTTGAGTCCCAAAAAAAAGATCTTTTACAATCTTCCCGAAGGGAGTTTGATAGACCAAAATTTTCCCTTTGGGCTTCCTGACTTTTCGCCTCCCCAACTGTTGAGCTACCCTGCAACCTGAATGAGAGCTGCAACCTACGACCCAGCTGCGAAGTGAGACCTGCGACCTGTTGCCAAATGTGATGTACGACCTACTGCCAAGTGTGACCTGCGACCTACTACTATCTTATCATGAGGAGGTGCGCGCGATCGTGAGGTCAGGAGTGTCAACTTGTTGTTCTCTGAGGAAGTTTTGCCATGCACGATAATCCGTCACTATAGGGGAAATCAAGGGAACTTCTTCTCTCAACAGATGCAGACACTCCAAAGCATCAGGAATTAAAGTTTCTCTTTTCTGCGTGACCAGGTTAGATAGGGAGGCCAGTTTGGTGTAGATCCAGACTGGTGTGACAATGAACTTCTCAAGTTGTCCTATGATGCTGCAAGATTGGAAGTGGCAACGACTTGTTTGATGGGTTGCAAAAATGTCTAGATCTCCTGATCCACCTGTTCCCATGTCTTCTCCTCACCCAATGCACCTAGCGATGGAATGTGATGTAGAATGTGCATTGAATCGATGCCGCTGATCAAGTGCTCATATGCGGCCATCACCTTATCTAAGTCCTTAGACAACTTATCTTTAAACTGCATTTTAATCTGGATTTGGACCTTGTCATCTTGTGTGTGGATCCAGTCTTTCTTTGGTAGGTTTTCGGGAGCCTGGGGGTACCAGCCTGTCCATTCTATCATTTTGTCCAAAGCGACTGAGGCCTCCTTCAGCTGCTCGCTCCTCTGTTTGGTTTCTTCTTGGGATCTTGCAAGAGACAGTTTGTTTATAGTGGATTTTCATGTTAGTCAGGGTAGTTTTGTCTTGGAGCTGATGAATCTCTTCCCTTAATGCTACCCTATACTACAGGTACCTCAAGGGGTGGTAGCTCTATTTGTGATCCTGCGCCTTGGGGAGATGCCTCGATGTTCTCTATTATTCTATCCTCCTCTTCTTTTCTTCTCTTTTCTTCTTCCTCTTTGCACAGATGCTCTACTTCTGCTTTTTCATGTTCTATTTTCCGCCCGCGCTCTGCTTCTGCCGCTGCTTCCTGTTTGGCTTTCCTTTTACATTCGGCTGCTGCATGTTTTGCTTTTATTTTACATTCAGCCTCCGCTACCGCTTCTTGTTCTGCTTTCCTCTGGTGTTCGGCCTCCACTTGATCTAACTCTTTCTTGAGTTGCCATTCTGCCTCAGCCTCTGCCTCTTGTTCCTCCATTTTTCTCCTGACCTCTTCTGCCTGCCTCTTCTTCTGTTCTGACCTTAGGCTCCTTTTGCAGTTTTCTTCATCTTCTTTCATATTTTTCTCTATTTCTTGCTGGGCTTTGGCTTCTTGCTCTTTCTGCTGGGCAGCAGTGTTATGCCCTATACTAGTTCGAGGCTTCTTAGCTAGAGAAGAAGAAGTGCCCCCTAATTCATGGCTTCTTTCCTCCAATGTTTGGTCATCTGGGTCTTCTTGATCAAACCACGCCCCCGGAGCGAGTTGCCTATCTGCATTATACCAATTTCCTTTTTCATCTTCACCCAGGCATTCCGTGTGCTGATAGTTCCATTTGAACTTAGCCCGCTTATAGTGATCAGGGACTATCCTTTCTGGATCATATGTCCGGTGGTCCAATGGCCCTAGGTGATAACTTCTCATCTCTTCTACTTCTGCCTCTACCTCCCTGAAATCTTTGACCGTGTAGGTACCGATAGTGAGAGGCAGCGTAGGCCACGACTTCTTTTTGCCCTTAGTCAGGACCTTAGAGAAACCGGACGTCATCTGGAAACAGACTTCTTAAATGAGCATTTTATCTGTAACATATTAGGGCATAGCATGGGGAGCCTTATACCAACCAAAGACTTGAATAAATGTGTATTCGGCATGTGGAAACCAATGCTCCACCTTGCCTAACGTCTCCATGACTCGCCAAGACATGCAGGGGGTGTCCTGTCCGAACAATTTTCTGTAGAGAGCCAGGATGAAGACTTGAGAGATCGGCTCTATGTCCTGCTTGTACCTGGAATCCAAAAATACCTTTGTCTCTAGGTGGATTGGGCGTGCCTGCTTTGGATCCTAGTTGTGCACCCATCCCTCAAAGTGTGTTCAGCATCCAATAAGTAAGAGGCCATGTAGAATTCAGAAGGATATCCATCATCCGGTACCAATGCCGAGGATATGTTTGTCTGAAGAGAGGCCACCAGTATGCTGGCCCAGTTGAAACGGGTGCCATGCACCGTGACATACTCCATTAGGGTTGCCCATGTACCGCTGAAAGTGGTGACATCGAGACTCCTGTATAATCTGCAAAGCATAGCGGCTACCAGTTTATACACCTTCCTAAGACCTGCCACTGGATATTCTTGATCCTTCTTGGCCTTGAATTTTTCGGGCTCCTCCCACCACCCTTTTAGAGTGTCTATTATGGGGACTGCATGGGCGATGGACCAATCTTCTGTGAAGTCTTCCTCTCGTTCAAGAAATGTGTAGTAAACGTGAGCATCCGAGCCTTTGAGAGTCGCGAAAGCTTTGCCTTCACAGTCCCTGACTACCCACTTTTTGGGGTCGATGTTTTGTATAATCCATTCAATTACCTCTACGCATGGGAATATGTTGGAAATGTTGTCATTGATGGCAAAGGAGATGGCTAAGGAGGAACACCTAAGGAAGCAACAAGGCAAAGAGAGCAGCAAAGCAACAAGATGTAGAGAGGGTCGAGCAGCAGAGATAGGTTCATTTAAAGAAGTAGAGGCATCAGAGAGAGCATAAGACAAGTAGAGCATAGAAGGAACAAAGGCAACAGGAGTCAGATGAGGTGCTGCAAAGTAGTGAGGACAGTAGAAGAGGACCATTTGAAGAATAAAGGAGCAGCATTATACAAGAATAAGAGATAGAAACAGAGAGATAGCAGAGACATGCAAAGGAGATAGCAAAGGAGATAGGTAGAGGCAGTGGAAGCGAATATAAAGGAGATAGGCAGAGGCAGAGCAGTTGTCATAGCAGTAGAGGTAGAGGCAGAGTGACAGAGTAACAAAGGCAGAGGAAGAGCCTTTATAATTCCGAGAATCACCCAACCTAGAGGACAAATATATAATATTCCGAGAATCATTACCTGATGGGCGTTACATATTTATACATAAACCTTATTCTAGGAATCGCATAACCCCAAGCGGAAAAGTATATATATAAACATATATATATATATATATATATATATATATATATATATATATATATATATATATATATATATATATATATATATATATATTTCTCATTCAGGAATCGCTATTAGCTGGGATACATACATATATATATATATATATATATATATATATATATATATATATATATCCATCACAATACATATAAATTCCGTGCATTTCATATTTGGCAATGTTCCAAGGCATATTCATTAATATATACATTTAAGTGGAGCGCGTTATGATCAATGGAAAGGAAGTAATATAAAGTGGGACCCTCACCCAATCGCATTGGAGAAAAGGTTGGCAGCGGAACATAGTGACAAGAGCTCCGATCGAGTTCCGGACCCGATAGGGCATATAAACAGTGGCTTGATAAGTTTGAATTCTGGCTTAATCGCATCGGAAAGAAACAAACCATCTCAACACATATTAAAGGACTTGCAATTGCGATTAAGAGTTCGGACCCGATGGGCGTATAAACAATGGTTAATATATATTTGAATTCCGGCCTAATCGCATCGAAGATTATAAGAGCATCGGAACATGCAACAAAGAATTGCGATTGCGATTGGAAGTTCCGGACCCGATGGATGTATGAATTATAATTAAAATGTATTTGAAGTCCAGCATAATCGCATCGGAGATTATAAGAGTGTCGGAACATATAGACTTGCGATTGCGATTGAAGCCCGGACCCGATGGGCTTATAAACTTTGATTAATAAGGATTTGAGTTCCAATCGCATCGGAAAAGAACAGTGAACAGTAATCAATCGCATCGGAGCAAGGCAGCTTGCGATTGCGATCAATCGCAATCGGAAATCACTGAAGGAAGAACATAGTGCATCGGAAAGCGTGGCAAGTGAGCCTGAAAGGGCATTAGTTATGTATTAAACATGATTCTTCAGGGTTATAGTGGACATGGCAGTTTTTTTGGTAAAATGTTGTATAACTATGCCAAGAATTGAAATTACGTTATATATATATAAAAAGGCGCTGGTATATATATATATAACGCGTTGTTGCTATTATATTAAAAGATGACGTGTGGTCTGTGAACCCACGAGCCTCGGCTTAAGGTGGAGGGTGATTTATAACATAATACAATTGTGATATATGTATGTTCCGGCTTGCGGAACTCGCCACATCAGCAAGACACTCGTGGCATGAAAAGGGTTGGAATTGCCCTGATTTAAAAATCAGCAATTGCATTTTATTTATTTAAAAGGCATAGTTACACGTATGCAACAGTTACACCCCCACAGAGGAAAAAAAAGCAAACAGAGCCGAAAGGAGATAAAACACAGTCACAGAAAAGAAAAATACAGCCAAAGAAAAGACAAATGCGTAGCGATTCAAAAGACTAAATGAGTTGAGCTGGAGTTCACATTGTAATTCGAATGTAAATGTTTTAACTTTTTTTATTGTTTGTGATGCATTGGCAAGTCTTCGGAAGAGAGCAAATATCCCACTGTAATATTAAAATAAGCACCTACAGTTACATTTTTTTGAGTGAGCTGAAAAGAGATGAGAAGGCAGAAGGCAAAGAGACATGGCCGTCCATTTCGAATTCCCAGTGGAATACAAATAGCCATGAAGTTGTTTTTGTATAAAACAGGGTAATATCCAAGGGGAGATGATTTTTAGTTTATGAAAAAAAAAATGAGAAAAGGAGAGAGTGTGCAGCAGAATTGAAGAAAGTTGAAGAAAATAAGAAAGCTGCAAGAGGTCAGAGAGTGTGAATATAGAGAACGCAGAGTATGAAGAATTGAGGAGAAAAGACATGAAGAAGGAGGAGTCTAGCAGAGAAGAAGGAGGCGCTGAGCAGAGATGATGTAGGGCTGATATGACGACTGATGAATAGCATAAGAGAAGGTACAGAACAGAGTTGATATCCAAGGTAAATCAGCAAGTTTTTTTCTTTTGAAAGAGTAAGGAAGTTGGAGCTTCCCTATCAAGTTGTAGCTTGATAGATTTCAGTTGTAGCTAACTGAGGTTGGAGCCTCCTGTAGGTTGGTGCCTGCAGAAAACTGATGGGAGTTGGAGCTTCCTTGCAAGTTGTAGCTTGCAGAATTGAGGTAAAAGCCTCCTGTAGGTTGGTGCCTGCAGAAAAACAGTGGTGAGAGGGAGTTGGAGCTTGCCTTTGCATCACAGCAATAATAAGATGTGGTTTTCTCCCTTCATGGGTTTCCACTTATATCTGGTGTCTCTGTGCATGATGTATATGTGTTGATGTGGTTTATCTAATCTTCTTAATACTTGTTGCTCACATATTAAGATTTTTGTTACATTAACAAATCTGTTTGATACTTGCTGCTCAATAATAAAGATTGCTCACATATTAAAGTTTATCATGAAGTGAAGGTGTAAATAAGTTTTAAGAAAAAAGTTTTAAAAATCCATGTTTGTGTTAAACTGATTCACCACCCCCCCCCTCTCAGTTTAACTAAGGGTTCAACAATTGGTATCAGAGCAGGTTCCTTTGGTGTAAGCTTAATAGCTTGAAGGAGATCTGGTTGAGTCATGGACTATCAAAATGTACCTGTGCTAAATACAACAAATTTGCCTGAATGGAGAGATAAGGTTAAGACAGGTTTAATGGCTGATGAACCTGAGGTATGGAAGCTTGTTTGTGATGGTTACTGCACAGACTCCCCCACGGTGAAAGAACAACGGAGGAATGCCAAGGCAAAATGTGTGATATATAACAATCTTCATAACAAGGACCTTGAGTTAGTAATGGATTTAACTTCAGAAAAAGAAATCTGGGACAGACTGCATTTCATGCATGGAGTAGACACTAAGGATTGCATGGTCAAGAAGGAGAAGAGAATTAAGAAAAAGAGAAATTCATGTCAAAAAGAATATGTTCAATCAAATGAGGTACCTGCTATCGTGAATGGTAGTAAGAGCCATGAAGAAATTGCAGCTGAAGAAAAAGCCAAACTTGACACAGCTCTGACTGAAATAGAAAAATTGAAGAATGAAAACAAAGACCTTAAGAGATTGGTACAAATATGTGATGAGAAAGAATATGAAGACAGAAAAGAAATTATTTGCCTGAAGACACAGATTGAAGAGGCAAAGAAAATAGAAGACATTCTGCTGCAACAAATGAAAGAGAAAATTCAGGAATGTGAAAAATTGGAAGAAGAAGCAGTAAGCCTAAGAAAGAACTTAGAAAAATCCCAAAGAGAATTATTAATGAATACTCCTCAAATGAAAAGCTCTGGACAGTTGGACCAGATTCTAAATGCACAAAGGTCACCTATCATAAAGACTGGGATAGGATATGAAGGTGAAACCAGTAAGTCCAAGGTTGAAGGCAACAAGAAAATCACTTTTGTAAAAGCTGTAAAGAACAGTGAAGCAGCTCAGCAAACTCCTACAAAAGCAGAAGCCAGCAGGAACATGAGCTGTAAAGAAATAAACATAATCAAGCAGCAACATGAAAGAACAAAGAATGAGAGGATGAAACAATCAGCTGCTAAAGGCTCACATGCTCCTAAAGATGAATTGAACAAATTCGGAAGATGTCAAAGGAGGTTCCTCCCTCCTATGAAAAATAGCACATGTTTTTCCTGCCACAAAAAAGGACATAATGCAGCATATTGTAAGACAAAGCCAATCCAGTCCAACCAGCAAAGGATGCAGCAAAAGAGAATAACCCCTCAAGCAAGTAAATGGAAAAGGAAATCTTCTATCAGGTACACACATCATTTCCATGGCTACTGTTATGCATGCAATAATTTTGGACATAAAATTGTTGATTGTAAAATGTATTCAAGAAGAGGAAAAAAATAGTATACATCAGCTCAAATGCACCTTGGTCAAATAAGATGTTATGTATGTCTCAAGCTTGGCCATAAAGCAAAGGACTGTAATCTGCCATATATTTTAAAGAACTCTAGACAGATGATGGGATCAAAGCAAATCAAACAAAACTATGAATTTAAAAGAAGTGCAGACATTATGAAGAACCCCAATAAAGTATGGAAGGAAAAGAGAAAGGGGGAGCCTATTATCTCAATAACATAATGAATCTAGCATAGTCTTAGGGGGAGCTGCTCTAGGAAACAAAGCACAAATCCATCTAGTGACAAATATGAAGCAACATCCCAGGGGGAGAACAGTTCATATATAGACCCCATGAAATTAGTCTAAGAAGAGCTCCTTGGAATGAAAACAGTTATAAGATCAGGAAGGGAAAGAAAATTTCTCTAAAAGAAGACTATAGAGGAAGAAGATCATCTGAAGTATTAAGTAGCAGATAGATTGATGAAAGAAGATAAGACAGTAAGAAGCCTTGGTGGTAGAGAGAACATCAGCTATCAACATGTAATCTTGGAAGACATCAGCACATAAAGTGATGATCACATTGTGTATCATTCTACTAGAATTAACAATGAATCACATTAAGAAGATTAAGTAATAAAAGAGTCTACTATCTTGATGTCAGTACATAATTGATCTATGAAAAGTCCCCTTGGAGGAATGAAGTCAAATAAGTGACAAATCTCTGAGTAATCAGCCCATGAAGATTCGTAGTATAGAAATTGAAGATGTCCTTCTGAAGATTATCATGTCAGAACAGTTGAATTGGTATATAAAGCAATATAAAGCAGCAATGATTCTAGAACTGTCATAGAAAATAAAATGCAGTGACATTCTTTCAAATCAGGATGACAGAATAAGTAGCAGGTTAATGATGCCAAGGTCCAATTCAATATATTGATGGTGGTTGGTGTGAACAGTGAAAATAGCAATAGTAGAAACTAAGGGTAAATGTGCAAGCTAAAAGTGAAATCTCAGCATGGTTTATCAAAATAATATCAATTGATGGTTAGGTACAAGTAGCATGCTTATCAACAAATTACCAAGCAGTATCATTGGAGCAGCAGTATGATACAGGTCCACAGGATCAAAGGACTAAGACAAGAGTGCATCAAGGTGAAAATCCTAGAGTTATCTGCATTCGGCATGAAAAGGTCAATAATAGAGCTAAAAGATCAGTGCTCTGTTTACACTTGAAACATTATATTAGACATTGAAGAAGTCTCTGTTTCTATATATATAATTGCATGCCTTCTTGAAATCAGTACATATATCTTGAAGGCCTCTATCTGAAGATTGTTCATAAATTGCGTGAAGTTTGTTAGCTGAGTTTTTCAATTAAACATATTGACTATGCTTTTGTGGAAGTTCATTTTGATAGAACAGTCAAAGTATCTGAAGAATAAAGGACTAGTTGTGATCCAGATGGATATTGGTGGCCACCCGCCTATTCCACTTGGGCCCCCACCATTGTCTCTTACATTTTTTCAGTTTCGGCATAACTTACTATTTTTAGCAGTTTTTCGGGTCCTGAACTTCTGGAGCCGTTTTGAGGCCCTAAATGACATTTCTTGGGTATCGTTTTACCAATGAATTGGATCATCCAATTTGTCCCGACAATTGTAGTCCTCGGATAGAGCTTTCTAATGATGTATCATGTGCGTCAAACGGAGATAGTATGCCAAAGTTACGTCCCTGGGAAGTTGAAACGCCAATTTACCCAAACGGGGCCCATAGTTTTGGCGCTTCATCTCCTAGGGTTAGGTTTTTGGGATGTTTAGGGTTCTCCATTGTTTCTCAATAATAAATAGGCCCTCGAGCCTCATTGTAACTCAGTTCAGAGGCCTGTAACCGCCACATCTCTTCTCAGAGATAGCTACTAGTGTCCTAGCTAGTTTTATTTCCATTCTGTCTATAAGCAAATTTCAGTTCTTTGATATTAATGAAATGAAGTGTTAATTCCACTGCATCTCTGTATTTATGGTTATATGTTTATTCTGTTGCGTTCCTACATAAATCTGGATCAAGTTGTGATTACCACTAAAGCTCAAAAGTCTTATATTAGTTCATCCAAGCATACTTCAGCAGAAAGGAATTGTTGGTATTTCACCATTTAAAGAGAGATTGATCATTGACATACATACCCCCTTATGTCATGAAGAAAAATGCATGGTTGATAAGTGAGATCAACCAATACATTGAATGCATCCTACCTCAAGGTTTTGTTGTGAAAGTTCATTATGCAAGCAGTAAAGGAACTTGATCTCTTAGATCAAATTCTAGTTAATTCATTGATCACATCAGTAAACAGAACCTGTAGCTATTAAGTGTAATATCATTATCAGCATCCTAGCTCATATCATCACCAACAAGCAAGAAAAGTGAACCACAGCTATAAAAGACATATTGGCATCATCACAATTGAACAGATGTTGTACTGCATATGATTATTGCAGAAGAAGACAGACTCCAACTACAACCTTCCTCAATAGATATGCATCATAGATGAAGATCATAATATAGACTGAAGCATAGCTGAAGCAAGATTGATATGTCACATGGAGCATTCACAATCTTTAAGTGTACATTCAAGATCAATAATCCTCAAAGTGTTCTCTCAACAAGTCTTGTACATCAGTCTAGAGCAGCATGGTATCAAAGGCAATAGAAGAGGGCCTAAACACATCTCAGAGAGAGGAAATGCAGAGATATAATTTACACTAAGAAGATGTGCAACCCTTTGCCATTGATGTCAAAGGGGGAGGAAAAGCAGATAGACTTGGAGGAAGCATTGGATTATTGGTGGATGTGTTGCCATCAATGCCAAAGGGAGAGACTGTTAGAAATGTTGTCATTGATGGCAAAGGAGATGGCAAAGGAGGAACACCTGAGGAAGCAACAAGGCAAAGAGAGCAGCAAAGCAGCAAGATGTAGAGAGGGTCGAGCAGCAAAGACAGGTTCATTTAAAGAAGTAGAGGCAGCAGAGAGAGCATAAGACAAGTAGAGCATAGAAGGAACAAAGGCAGCAGGAGTCAGATGAGGTGCTGCAAAGTAGTGAGGACAGTAGAAGAGGACCATTTGAAGAAGCAAGGAGCAGCATTAGACAAGAAGAAGAGATAGAAACAGAGAGATAGTAGAGACATGCAAAGGAGACAACAAAGGAGACAGGCAGAGGCAGTGGAAGCGAATATAAAGGAGACAGGCAAAGGCAGAGCAGTTGTCATAGCAGTAGAGGTAGAGGCAGAGTGACAGAGCAGCAGAGGCAGAGGCAGAGCCTTTATAATTCCGAGAATCACCCAACCCGGAGAACAGATATATATTATTCCGAGAATCATTACCTGATGGGCGTTACATATTTATACATAAACCTTATTCTGGGAATCGCATAACCCCAAGCGGAAAAGTATATATATAAACATATATATATACAAACATTATTCCTGGAATTGCCTAACCCGCTGGAGGATACATATATATATATATATATATATATATATATATATATATATATATACATATATATATATATATATATATATATATATATATATATATCCATCACAATACATATAAATTCTGCGCATTTCATATTTGGCAATGGTCCAAGGCATATTCATTAATATATATATTTAAGTGGAGCACGTTATGATCAATGGAAAGGAAGTAATATAAAGTGGGACCCTCACCCAATCGTATCGGAGAAAAGGTTGGTAGCGGAACATAGTGACAAGAGCTCCGATTGAGTTCCGGACCCGATAGGGCATATAAATAGTGGCTTGATAAGTTTGAATTCCGGCTTAATCGCATCGAAAAGAAACAAACCATCGCAACACATATTAAAGGACTTGCAATTGTGATTAAGAGTTCGGACCCGATGGGCATATAAACGATGGTTAATATATATCTAAATTCCGGCCTAATCGCATCGGAGGTTATAAGAGCATCGGAACATGCAACAAAGAATTGTGATTGCGATTGGAAGTTTCGGACCCGATGGATGTATGAATTATAATTCAAACGTATTTGAAGTCCAACATAATCGCATCGGAGATTATAAGAGCGTCGGAACATATAGACTTGCGATTGCGATTGAAGCCCGGACCCGATGGGCTTATAAACTTTGATTAATAAGGATTTGAGTTTCAATCGCATCGGAAAATAACAGTGAACAGTAATCAATCGCATCGGAGCAAGGAGCTTGCGATTGCGATCAATCGCAATCGGAAATCACTAAAGGAATAACATAGTGCATCGGAAAGCATGGAAAGTGAGCCCGAAAGGGCATTAGTTATGTATTAAACATGATTCTTCAGGGTTATAGTGGACATGGCAGTTTGTTTGGTAAAACGTTGTATAACTATGTCGAGAATTGAAATTATGTTATATATATAAAAAGGCGCTGGTATATATATATATATAACGTGTTGCTGCTATTATATTAAAAGATGACGTGTGGTCTGTGAACCCACGAGCCTCGGCTTAAGGTGGAGGGTGATTTGTAACATAATACAATTGTGATATATGTATGTTCCAGCTTGCGGAACTTGCCACATCAACAAGACACTCGTGGCATGAAAAGGGTTGGAATTGCCTTGATTTAAAAGTCAGCAATTGCATTTTATTTATTTAAAAGGCACAGTTACACGTATGCAGCAGTTACACCCCCACAGAGGACAAAAAAGCAAACAGAGCCGAAAGGAGATAAAACACAGTCACAGAAAAGAAAAATACAGCCAAAGAAAAGACAAATGCGTAGCGATTCAAAAGACTAAATTAGTTGAGCTGGAGTTCACATTGTAATTCGAATGTAAATGTTTTAACTGTTTTTATTGTTTGTGATGCATTGGCAAGTCTCCGGAAGAGAGCAAATATCCCACTGTAATATTAAAATAAGCACCTACAGTTACATTTTTTTGAGTGAGCTGAAAAGAGATGAGAAGGTAGAAGGCAAAGAGACATGGCCGTCCATTTCGAATTCTCGGTGGAATACAAACAACCATGAAGCTGTTTTTGTATAAAACAGGGTAATATCCAAGGGGAGAGGATTTTTTTTTTATGAAAAAAAAAATGAGAAAAGGAGAGAGTGTGCAGCAGAATTGAAGAAAGTTGAAGAAAATAAGAAAGCTGCAAGAGGTCAGAGAGTGTTAATATAGAGAATGCAGAGTATGAAGAATTGAGGAGAAAAGACATGAAGAAGGAGGAGCTGAGCAGAGAAGAAGGAGGGGCTGAGCAGAGATGATGCAGGGCCGATATGAGGACTGATGAATAGCAGAAGAGAAGGTACAGAACAGAGCTGATATCCAAGGTAAATTAGCAAGTGTTTTTCTTTTGAAAGAGTAAGGAAGTTGGAGCTTCCCTATCAAGTTTTAGCTTGATAGATGTCAGTTGTAGCTGACTGAGGTTGGAGCCTCCTGTAGGTTGGTGCCTGCAGAAAACTGATGGGAGTTGGAGCTTCCTTGCAAGTTGTAGCTTGCAGAATTGAGGTAGGAGCCTCCTGTAGGGCCTGCAGAAATACAGTGGTGAGAGGGAGTTGGAGCTTGCCTTTGCATCACAACAATAATAAGATGTGGTTTTCTCCCTTCACGGGTTTCCACTTATATCTGGTGTCTCTGTGCATGATTTCTATGTGTTGATGTGGTTTATCTAATCTTCTTAATACTTGTTGCTCACATATTAAGACTGTTGTTACATTAACAAATATTTTTGATACTTGCTGCTCAATAATAAAGATTGCTCACATATTAAAGTTGATCATGAAGTGAAGGTGTAAATAAGTTTTAAGAGAAAAGTTTTAAAAATCCATGTATGTGTTAAACTGATTCACCCCCCCCCCCCTCTCAGTTTAACTAAGGGTTCAACAGAATATAGTGGGGTGGGCACCTGCATGATGTAGCCTTGACCTTTTAACTTGTATGTATGCTTGTCGGTCAGGGAGGTCCTCTGGGAATTCTGGCTTAGTGAATTCCTGGTACACTTGATACCAACACATGTTGTCCCCTTTGGAAAATGTGCACAAAGTGTCCCTGTAGATCGGGGGTGGGGACATCGATATATCCATCTCTAAGTCTTCTGCTTTCAGGCTCTTGTTCCTTTTGCGGGCCACTGGAGGTCCCATGTCGCTTGAATCTGAGGAGACAGGGACACACTCTAAGTTGGCTTCGAATTCACCTGTCATGTTCATGAAAGATTCCCAGGCTAAGAAAGATGCCATGATAATACAAACCTAGGCACAGTTATTAGTTTTTACTACTGGGACACAGGAAGGGTTGAATTAGCGACCTACGACTGGGTCGCAGGGTCGCAAAGGTCACGATGTTGAAATTCTCGAAGATTTTGTGACTTTGCGACCTTGCGACCAGGTCGTGAGGTCGTTGGGTCGCTAGTTGTGGGAAAAACCAACGGAAGTGCGACCTTGCGACCTTGCGACCAGGTCGCGGGGTCACTGGGTCGCAAATGCTATGAAAACTGACAAGAGTGTGACTCTGCGACATACGACCGGGTCGCAGGGTCACTAAGTCGCGAAGTCGCGTGAAAATAGAATAAAGGGCGATTTACAACCTGGCGACTTAGCGACTGGGGTCGCAGGGTCGCACAGGTCGCAAGTCATGCTAGGTCTTGCCGGGGTTTTGGCGCACGCCGCATAAAGTCTATTTCCCTCTAATTTTAAAATTACAAGGCTAAGTGGGCCAAGACAGAGCAAGGGGAGAGCTTTTGGAGCATAACTCGAGCCATAAGGGTCTGGATGGGAAATAGTGACAATGTTATACAAGCAGGGTAAATGTCAGAGCAAAAAAGGGGAAGCCCTAAGTCTCCAATGAAAACAAGGGCAAAGAAAGAGGGAAATTTAAAGGCTAAGGTAGGGAAAATTAGGCAAGAAAATCATAAAAGGAAACAACAGGATGAAAACAGTAGCTTACCTGGGAAAATCGCGCTCCAGTCGACCTCTCAGAAGCGTTTTCTTTCTATCTGCTGAACGTGCATAATGCGACCTAGCGACCCTTCTATTTATAAAAAGGTCACGCATGCGGGCCATTAATGAGGTTGCGGGGTCGCATTATGCTGTGGTATGAGGGAGGTGCGACCTCGTGACCTTGCGACCTTGCGACCTCAGGGTCGCGGGGTCACAAGGTCGCGGGGTCGTGATTTTCCAAAAATTCAGAAATCTGCGACTCAGCAACTTAACCCTCCTGGATTTTAACTTAAATTTTCTTTATGCTCAAGGGGCTCTAAAAAAATTTTAAAGTGTGGATTTTTTGGTGGGTGTTGTAGAGGCTACAACATGACACTATCAAGTATTAGAAAAGGAAAAAGACGTAAAAAAAACTTTGCTAGTTCGCAGGTTGAATGGACCTAGTATAGAAGATGCCATTTAGCTACACACGGGTTATATGGTGATCAAGAACATCCCTGCAGATTCCCCCACTATTTGGAGCCTTAGACGGACAAAATGAGTCTAAAATCTTCTCGAAGCGTATACTATGGTCCCCAAAATCAGCTAGGACGATGTTTTGTGCGACTGTCCGTTTGCAATAGATCACAGTTCCTTACCTGGAATGATATTTTATAGGTCCAACACGAAAATGACAAACATCGAATAAACATTACTTTATCTTTCGATATTGTCTGCTTTAGGTTTATTTAGGAACCACAGATTGCAATTTCAGTTTCTCATCCAATCAGTGGAGTCCAGTGACTGCAGTAAAGTTAATGTCCATGCTTCTTTTGATGCATGTGCACAGCAGTGCAAGAAACGTGCAAAAATGAAAAGAAAATGGACTATCCATGTTTGGCTGACACTAGAAGCATGCAAAAATGAATTATGACCAAAGGTTTACACGAGAAGCAAAGTCTAGTCTTTTACCAAATCTATCAGTATATTCTAATTCCAAATATGAAAAATTCTCTTATCAATATGTTCTTGGTCCCAAAAATTCTGCAAAACAATTGTGGGAGTTGGCATCCAGCTACCTGGTCCTGAAAGGTGTGAAGCTCTCAGTTAAACTGACAGGAATTTCTCTTGTGACAAGACAAATGGCACCAATAACAGAAGAACCAATTGATCTATGTGTTTTTCTGTCAAACCGATCTTGTGAAGGTTCCCAATTATAGCTTTTGTTACATAAACTAGAAGCAATTATGTTATTGATGACACTTCTCTCCAGATAGCCTTGGCCATAAATGTTGTATAATCTTTTTGTGATTACTACCAACATACTCATCACATCATGTCTTTGAAGAGCATTTGTGTCTGCTGATGACCATGAATCGGGGGTTGATGACCATTTAAATACGTGTGATACAACAGGAAATAGCTTCTAGAAGTTATTCATCACATGAACATGTCTTGGAAGAACATTTGTATTTGCTAATAGCCATGAACTAGGGGGTGATGACCATTCATATGTGTGTAATACAGCAGGAAATAGCTTACTATAACTTGAATGAAAGTTCACTGGAGGTCTTGTAGATCAATACATTTGTCAAGGGATCCTAACATTATCTCAAATTGTTATTCTCCAAATACTAGATTAGGCCTCAGCAAAAAAGTGGGTCTCAATGGCCGCTCCACTTAAAGATTTCTAAATGTCCAGAAAATCAACCAAATAAGATGGCTTTCCCTTAAATTCCCATTTAACACATTTTTTATTAGAATTGCCTACCTAGCAAGCTATAGAGGCATGGCCATTGGAATCCCATACTTTAGAGAAATTAAACTGCTAAGCCATTCTTTTTTCAATACAAAGTAGTATAATGAACTCCCTTGAAATTTGCGCTTTTCTTGTCTCTAGAAATGGGTGGATTTTATCTCAAGATTTGCGTAGACAAACTATGAAAAATTCAATATAGTTATAAAACATTTTCAAAAGTTCCATCTGATTGGATTACATAAAAAGAAAACCATGATGGAAATCGAAATCAACAACATAAGTACTCAATTGCATTCCATATCAGGAAAGATGTTGTGAAACCAGCTCCAAAAATAGAAGAAAAGATATATCAACGGCTTAGAAATAAGCCACTTCGAGGGGGAAACCTCCAATACATTACATGAATGAACAATTCTTGGATGACACAAATGACCAAAACCTCCTTCTATATATAGGAGTCCATGAGGTCACAATATAATCCTAGTGGGGCCACAATGTAATCCTAGCCGAACTAACAATAATAATGTAAGGGCACAATAATAACAATATGGGGGTTACAGGGGTACAACAATAACAACTAGGGGGGCTACAATAACATAATAAGGGACTACACTATTAATATAGGGACTTAACATGCCCCTCTCCTTCAGACAAGTGTTGTCCTTAGCGCTTGATTATTTCTTGATGCTTCTGTATAAAATTCTCATCCTCCCATGTGGAATCTTCTATAGGAAAGTTCTTCCACTTGTTGAGATACTCTGACACTCCCAAACCAAAGGCTCCTGAGGTTACCATCAAGAAAATACTTGAGAAAACTTCTAAAGCAACTGCTGAGAGTAACAAAACAGCAGCTGAAAGTTCTGGAAAAAATAAGGAGAAGGACAACCAAAACACTGAGAAACAAAGTTAGCCAACTAGTAGCACTAGCACTGCAGTTAGTGCTCCTGATAAAACTGTCCCTAACCCTGTACATAGTGAGAAATCACAAACTGATTTTGTTGCCAAGGCAGTGGCGAGCAAAACATAATTGAGCATTCCAAAGAGCCAGTCCACTTTCAATTTGGAAAGGGAGATTGCAAAAATCAAAATCCCTGTACCATTATCTGAGTTGGCCACTCAGGATGTATATAAAGGCCAAATTTTGAAATCATTGAATCTAGGGGAAAGTAATGATACTGTAAACTTGAGCGATGATCAACCAGCCCTACTATTTGGTCCAAAGATTGAGGGAAAGTTTCAGGAAGGGGTAGTTCCACCTTTTTATATCAGTCTCAACATTCATGACAAGATCTTGCACAATGCAATGCATGATTCTGGGGCATCCCACAACTTGATGCCTAAGGTAGTGATGGAAAGATTAGGCCTAGAAATCACCAGACCCTACAAAGACTTATATTCATTTGATTCTAGCAGAGTTAAGTGCCTTGGCCTAATTGAAGACTTGTGTGTGAGCTTGACCCAGATCCCAGCTAAATGTATGGTCATGGATGTTTTGGTGGCAGATGTGCCACCTAAGTATGACATGTTACTATCCAGATCATGGGGAGCCAAACTACAAGGAAAAATGCAGATGGGTGGCTCATATGCCACTATCCCTATATTTGGCCAACTTAGAAGACTGTATAGAGAGTCCAAAATGAAATTTCTGGTCAGTAGCCCTGAGAAAGCTGAAAATTCGCCTTTGTACTCTGTACATACAGACCTGGATTCTTTCATCCTTTACAATGACCAGGCCTTGGGAGAAACAGATTCGGGGAACAGAGACACAAACAGAGAAACAGAGGCTAGGGATTTCGACATAATGGCTACCCTAGTTTTAGAGGAAAACGAAGAGGAAAACATCACTAGAGCCTGCAGGATATGTAGTGGGCCTCTAACTTTGAGTCAAAAAGAAACATAGGATGAACAGCTCACTGTACATTCCCCACAAACCCATATACCGCACGAAGAAGAAAACGTTGAACAGTTCACTGCAGCCAAAGCCCAGAATGAACCAAAAACGCAATGCAGTCAGCCTATTAGTCACGCCCCTCAAAATAATACACCACGAGAAAAACAAGACGACCCACAACCTAGTACAGACCCTACAAGGCAACATAATGGCGAGCCCCTATGGGAGATGAATTTTGATGGGTCCTGTACTAGGAGAACTGTCGGGGCAGGGGTGTGGTTGCATAACACAGAAAATGACTACGCGGAAAGCCATTCCTGCCATCTACATTTCAAATGCACAAACAACATTGCAGAATACGAGGCCCTGATCCTAGGTTTAAATCTGCTGAAGAAATTAGGGGCTCGTAAGATAGCCGTGCAGGGAGACTCTGAGCTTGCTATAAAACAGGTGAACGGAGAATACACAGCCAGACACCCTAGGTTGAGGGCATATAGGAACGATGTCGTGGACATATTGAAAACATTTGTTGAATACGAGTTAGTGTTTGTTCCAAGGAGCCAAAACGTTATTACAAATGGACTGGCTTGCCTGGCTAGTTCATACCCTGAAACTCCAAGTGACCAGCAGATCATAATACAAACCAAATTCAGACCTGCGATGCCGGACAATGAAAAATATTGGCAAGTTTTTGAAGGGGATAAACAAATTGAGGATTTTCTGATAGGCAGGAACGAGTTTGAGTTTTCTAATTCAGACTCGGTTTCCAGTGACAGCGGCCTAAGTGAGGAACCCTCAGACGAGGAAGGAACACCCCGTAACATAAAAATAAACGCCGTAAACATAGAAACTGGAAATTCAAATGAAAACAGTGAAAACGCAGAAAATGAAGAAGTTGAGTTGCTGCATGCCAAAGATAAGAATATACCTCGAGGTTTGGCGCTGCTAGAAGATCATTTTGACTTCGATGATGTGGCAAGAAAGCCTACCATAGAGCACGCAGACTCAGACGTGGAAGAATGCAACATAGGCACAAATGAAAAACCCAAAATGATAAAATTGGCTAAGTCTTTACCCAAAGAAATGAAAAAGAAGTACATTGACCTTTTTAAGGAATTTATTGATGTGTTTGCTTGGGGTTACAAAGACTTGAAGGCTTATGACACGAATATCATACAACACAAAATACCCTTAAAGGAAAATCAGAAACCCTTTAGGAAGAAACTTCGTAGGATAAACCCAAAACAACTGCCTGCTGTTGAAAAAGAGATTAAAAAGATGTATGATGCGGGCATTATAGTTCCTGTGAGGTTTTCTAACTGGGTATCAAATCTTGTGGCTGTAAGAAAGAAAACAGGGGAGATTAGATTGTGTATAGACTTCAGAAATTTCAAAAGAGCCTCCCTAAAAGACAACTACCCCTTGCCTAGAATGGAACATATCTTGCAAAAGGTAGTGGGCTCTAAGAGAATCTCCCTGCTTGATGGTTTTTCAGGATATAATCAAGTCCTGGTACTCCCAGAAGATCAACTCAAAACAGCTTTTACCACTCCATGGGGCACCTTCATGTATGTAAAGATGCCTTTTGGACTGATGAATGCTGGGGCCACCTTCCAGAGAGCAATGGACATAGCTTTCTCAGATGAGATAGGACACTTCATAGTTATCTACTTAGATGACTTGACTGTCTTTTCCAAAACTAAAGAAGAACACCTGAAACATCTGAGGAAAGTTTTTGAAAAATGTAGAAGGTACGGTTTTTCACTGAATCCTAAGAAAATTGTGTTTGGGTTGCAAGAGGGTAAACTTCTTGGTCACATTATATCTGAGAAAGGGATCAGGATAGACCCACAGAGAGTTGAGGGAATACTACAGATCACACATCCCAGAAACATCAAAAAGTTACAGTCTTTCATTGGCAAAATCAATTTCCTCAGGAGATTTATTCCCAATCTAGCTGAACACCTTAGAAATATGACTAACATGCTGAAGAAAGGTGTGGGAGTGAAATGGACTGTTGGAGCTAAACAATCTTTCGAATCTATAAAACTTTCTCTCACACAAGATCCTGTGCTGATCAGCCCTGATTTCTCAAAATATTTTTTGATATTTTCATTTGCCTCAGAGCACACCATAGCTACAGTGTTGCTGCAGAAAAATGCAGAAGGTATGGAACAGCCAATTGCCTTTTTCAGTAAAGCATTAAGGGATGCACCCTTGAAGTACAACATAATGGAGAAACAGGCTTACACTTTGGTCAAGGCCTTGAAAGACTTTAGGGTGTACATTTTACATTCTCACACCATTGCTTATGTGCCTAACCTCGTTTTCAAAGATATCTTGTCCCAAGACCCTGATGGGAAAAGGGGCAAGTGGATTGCTATGATTCTAGAGTACGATCTTGAGATTAAACCCACTAAGCTGATCAAAGGGCAGGGCTTAGCCAAGCTAATGGCTGAATCAAATGTGCAGGCGCTGGATATTAACATGGTGAATGCCTTGGATGAGCAGGAAAGCCTACCCGATCCCACTTTAGAAGAGAAATTCCAAAACTCTCCATGGTATTCTGATGTCCTTCATGTCCTCACCAATCTCAATGCCCCTCCGGAACTGTCAAAAACTAAGGCCAGATTCACAAAACTCAAAGCCAGAAACTACTCCATCTTGGATGGAAACTTATATTGGAAAAATCCAAATGGCCTATTACTGAAATGTTTGTCTGAAACTGAAGCTGAAAATGTTAAACAAGAATTTCATGATGGGGAATGTGGAGGCCACCTGAGTTGGAAAGCCACAGCAAATAAGATACTCAGGGCTGGTTATTATTGGCCTACTCTTTTTAATGATGTCCATAAAATGATAATTGCTTGCCACAAATTCCAGATCTTTGAAGGAAAAAGAAAACTCCTCCCCCTCCCCCTACAGCCTATCACTGTTGAAGGACCTTTCATGCAATGGGGTCTAGATTTTATAGGGGAAATTCACCCAGCCTCTTCCGGACAGCACAAATGGATCCTGAAAGCCATTGATTATTTCACTAAGTGGATAGAGGCCATCCCCACTAGGAGTTCCACAGACTCTGTCATTATTAGGTTCCTAGAAGGCCATATCCTCTCTCGGTTTGGTTGTCCAAGGAAAATAATCACCGACAATGCTGCTGCTTTTGGATCCAAGAAAATGGTTGATTTTTGTCACAGGTACCATATCACACTTGGTCATTCAACTGCCTATTACCCTCAAGGTAATGGCTTGGTTGAATCATCAAATAAGAGCTTAGTGGCAATCATCAAAAAGCTATTGGAGGAAAACAAAAAATCTTGGCACAACAAGTTGGTGCATGCTTTGTGGGCTGACAGGCTTACTACGAAAAAATCCATAGGCATGTCACCATTTCAGCTAGTCTATGGGACAGAAGTAGTATTTCCTACCAGCCTTGGAGTTCCAGTAATTAAGCTTGTCCAGGAGGTCCAATCAGAGGAAGACAGCATGATAAGAAGGATAAATCAAACAATCCATCTTCAGCAAACAAGGGAGGAGGTATATAACAAAGCTGTCAGAGTTCAGGAAAACATTAAAAAGCTATTTGACAAAAGAACCAAAGCTGCTGATTTCAAAATTGGTGACAAGGTTCTGAAGTGGGACTCAAGAAGAGAGGACAAAGGTAAACATGGCAAGTTTGATAGCTTATGGCAGGGTCCATATATTATCCAAGCTACTGTGGGCCCAAATGCATTTTTCCTACAAGAACTTGATGGTACAGAGCTATTTGGGGGTCCTGTCAATGGCAGGATGCTCAAGCACTACTTCTGTTGATTCACAATTTCCAGTTTCCATTGCCATTGTACATACCATTGTAGTTTTTTTTTTCAAGAAAAAGAGAAAAATGTTTCAAAAATCAGAGAGAAAGGAGAGGTTCAGACATGCTCAAAACATGAACCTCCGGAGTGCAAAGATTGGCTCTAATAAACTCAAAACCGGAGCCAAAGAAAGTGAAACAGTTGGTCCTAACATGCTCAAAATCTGGACCAGCTAAGGAAAAAGAAGAATCAGCCCTAACATGCTCAAAACCAGAGCTGAAATGAAGAAAAGAAGTGACTCTAACATGCTCAAAGCTTGAGTCACGGAAAGAAAGAAGGATACTTCAAGCTGCAGTTTTCATGCCTTCACAGTGTTTTTTTCATTTTTCTACAAGTCTTCACTCCAGCAAGTCAGACAGTCTAATCCTGGCTTGGCTGTTTTTCAATTTCCTGTTTTAGAATGTAGGAGAAGAAACCTGTTGGACAGCTTAATCCCAGCAGGTAGTAGATTAGGTAGAGAATCATGTGAGACCAACAGTCTAATCCGGTCTCACGGAGTAATAAGGTTAGATTTAGAATAGGTTTGTTTTCTATTTTGAAAATAAAATGTAAAGGGTCTGCTAGTTCAAATGCACCCAATGGGAAAATTTGCTAGGAATGTAGTTTGGGTAGGTAGACTGGTTGAGAAAGTTATTCTACCGATGTTTATATCATATGGTGGCAACTGTAAATCCGAGTAAACAAGGGATGTGCCAAGAAGCAGGCATCTGGCCTACTCCAAATATCATTTCTGGATTCTTGCCTCCTTCAAGAAGAAGCCATCCCCATGTGGAGCCACTGTTAGCCCCTTATGAATTCCTTGACAAAGCAAGCAAGGGGCTAGGATATTTTATGAGCCTTCAAGGAATGCATTTCCCTTGAAAACATATCATCCTTGAAGTCTTGCTAAATTTCCCTGCCTGTGACTGTTCCCTTCTGCTGATATGTTTTCCAAAGCCTTGCTAATTAATTAAATTTGCTCAAAAAGGACCATGATATGCCCTTTGTTCCCCTGTAGATTTCCCCCATTTTTTTTCTTTTTCCCTTTTTCCATGTCCCCTTTTGTTCCCCCTAACATTCCCATAAACCTCCTAAATCCTCCCAAAATTCTCGGGAAATTCTACCCTTACCCTTTGTTTAGCCATTTTCCCCCTCTCCCTCTCTATCGTTCCCTTCCTTGACCTTCAAATTCCATTAAAAATGGGTTAAAACCCACTTTCAACCTTATTATAGGCCTAGCCCCTCCCCGCTAGCCCCCTTCTAACCACTTCCCCCACATGCCCATGCGCTGAGACCGAGCACACAAGTCTTGAGTGCTAATCGCATCGGAGGATCGGGTCGGAGCGTTAAAATCCTTTGTACACATCATAAAATTTCCGATGCGATTGTTTATTAAACAAGTCCGGCGATGTGATCAAAGTCGTTGATCTACCCTGAAGATCCAACGGCGGGCCGCTAATCGCAATATCTTCAATCGCAACCCTTACGTTTTCCCCTCCGATTGGTCCATCACAAAAACTTGCGATGCGATTAATCGCACCCTGTCTTCCGATCCCCCGATCCGCTTCTCCACTGTCGATCTCCCTGCTGGATCGGACGGTCCAGCACCAATCGCACCCTCCGCCCGATCGCCAATCGTAAGTCCTAACTCCCGATCCCCGATCGCACCCTCCCTCCGATTAAACATGAACCGTTGATCTGATCTTTAGATCCAACGGCCAGCGCTCAATCGCAAACCCCTTTCTGATCGTAATCGCAAACTCCAGTTGTAACACCCCGATTGAAATCTCCCGATTTAATCCCGTCCGTCCGTTTGATACATGATCCGACGGTCATCGCTTCTTCCGCCCAATCACAATCGAAAGTTTCAATGTGTGTCACTTCTATCCCCCTCCGATTGTGATTGCCTGATTCAATCACAGCCGTCCGCTGAAATGAAGATCTAACAGTTCAAAAGGAATCGCCCTCTACCTCTGGCTGGGTCCCACCTCATCGCATTTCATTGCATTCCAGTCACATTTCTTTGTATTTTGTTCAAAGGTCAAGGTTTAAGACTTTACACCAAAGTCTTATATTTCATAGTTGTTCCACTAGCCTACATATATCATTCTGCTGCTCAATCTCTACCGTTGATCTTCGTCTCCAGGCCAGGATCTAATGGTCTGCGTTGCATATCACCGCCAAACCCTATTGTTCGCGCATTTCACCACTCCACTGCATTTTCATCGTTCTTTCACATAATATCATTGTTTCCGCCGCCGCCGCACCACCACATGTTTCGCCCTCAGCTTCATCCATCCTCTCATATGCATTAATTTTCTGAGTCCAGTTGCGTGTTCTACAGGGTACAGAAGTAAAGGGCCGCCATGATTGCACAAGTCTTCATTAAAGCGGAAATTTTTTGCAGATAAAGGTATAAGTAAAGCAGCAGAGATTTCAATGCACAGGAAACCAAGTCATCAGGACGGCCACATCGGCAGAGACATTCCTCTCCATGGAAGGACAGAGCGCCCATACTGTTTTTACTCCATGTCATGCTCCAGTGGAGAGATTTCCGCCCAGAACACAGCCCAAGCTACCAGAGCATGTTTTTAATGCAGTATGGCCAAACATTCCATTTTTATTACCAGTTGTTTCATCCACCCACAGTACCACAGAGTACTACTGCAGCCAGAGCACATCAGAACCATGTCAAAGTAAATGAGAGTTGAAGAAGATCACTCCTTCATTCCAAAGAGGTACCGGGAATAGATGCAGAGATTTAAAACAGAATGGGCTTTGGCCCGCTCCTTCTTTCTGTGTTTTAATGCTTCATTTAGTGTTCCACCTACCTCCTCGGCCCATCTTCTGCTATAAAATTCAGGAAGAAATTGTTGTAAAGGTTGTTGATGAGATATCAGAGAAATGCAAGTATTCTCTTCTTGAGACAAGTTCTCTGTGTAATATAGTAAGATAGGCTGAGATTTGATGTATTCAGACTGAATGTTCAAGCTGTGGGCAATGTTGTACCTGATTGGTGTTGTTTTTAATATGACGAGCACATTTCTTTGGATCCTGATCTAAAGCAGCTGGTGATGTTTTCCTATCTCTGTGTTTGATTTCATTTCATTCCATTTCTGCTGGCTTGCATAGAAGTTTGGCATAAGATTTACCCTTGATAGGTACCTTATGTTGCTGCTCTCCCAGCCTTCTATGTTTTCTTCTTACATGTGTATCTGAATATTGATTTCAATTGATTTAACCAGTGTAGTGGATGTCATTGCCTGCTCTCTGATGTATGAATTAATGAAATCTATGTTTGGATTTTCTCATTAGGATTTAGTTGGATGAGTTGAGAACACTGGGGGGTATAGGACTCTGTTTTTCCCCACTAGGATCTTCCATCTCAATTAGCCTTTCTAAGATCTCTCGTATAGCCTCTGATTTTGTCCAAGCAGGTCTGGATTTAAATGACCTCTGGCCTGATCTATAGACAGAATTGGATGGTTCTTCTCCTTTCATTTTCAGTCCTTAATGTTCCATTCCACCAATCATCTTTAAGATCCAAATGCTCTAGATGACTAGCCCAACTAAAAGCTTTCACATTGAACACAAGTAAATCCTTTCTTGACTCCATTGCCCAATGGCCTTGATGTTCTCTGAGTTATATACCTTTACCTAAATTTCCTCTTTGCTCATCCTTGTCTTATATTGGACCCTTCCTTCCTGATTCCCAACAACCAAACGTAAACAAACAAACAAACCTTGTGCCTCATAACTAGCCTAAAACCTTAACATAAGAGCTTTAAAGGCATATACCTTGACTCACATAAAGAGATCCCTCTATGGACTTAGGAGGGCTAGATCCTAGAGTCCCAAAGTGGTTCTGATGTTGTCTCATCTTTTGGTCTTGCCAACCTGCCCAAAACATGGGAACCCCAACACTTAACATTTTGTTCAAGGAAGAGCTTGTGGGATCTCCCCTCTTCCCTGGAATATTTAGATGGAGGGTGGCTCAACCTCTGGTCACAATACTGGCTAGTAACCCTAAGGGACTTGATTGGATTTAAACTTGTAACCTATGGCTTTCTTGTTGACAAAATACCTTGCATAGATGGTTCAACCAATTGTGCTAATCCTTGCGGTTAAGGTAGACATTTTTTTTTTTAGAAATACTTCATGTAGAGTCTCTTTGGGCAAGTTGCAACACTATGGGTGACATATATATGTCGTCAAGGTCACTCAAGAATTTCACCTAACCTCTTCTGCACCCATTAGGAGGTTTGAACCTAGGTCTATAGAAGCCCAACTACGTCACTGCTTGCCACTAGACCACACTCCTTTCGATAGATACAATCTTTTTGCATAAGTTATATATTGCTTTTTTTCAAGTTCTCCAAGAAATTTTCAAGATATATTGACATGGAATAGAATAATGGGTCAATGGTAGCTTGTTTTATTGGAATTTTTTTCAAGCGTAATTATCCTTTTAGATTACACATTCAGACTTCTCCAATCAAGGCCTAAGTTGCTATTTTATATGGTTTGGAAAAGGAAAAGGTTAATATCTATCTTATTTTACTTCCTTGATACTTAATAGGTATAGGAAAGGAGAGCCAAAATCATGGGAAAATATGCCAGCCATAGTCTAAGTGCAACTAAGTATGAGGAATATATATATATATATATTATCTGATAAAAACCTCATGGGATACCCTCCTCTTGGAATATCTAGATGGAGGGAGGGTCAACCGCTAGCCACAATAGCTGTTGGTGACCTTGATGGACTTGATCAGATTTAAGCCTTTGCCTTATGGTCTCCTTGTCAACAACATGCCTTGGACAGATGGTTCAATTGATTTAGCAAGTCTTGGGGCTTTTAAAATTGAAGGACATGTGGTTGTTCCACTTGTGTGCACAATTCATGGGGCCATTTAATTTAATCTCATTTGGTGCAACCACATGTTCAACCACTACCACATGGGTCCAAAAAATTCCCCCATAGGAATTGAATTATTGAACCTTGCATATTGGTGAAAAACTCCTTGCACCTCACCAATGGATCCAACCCCTTTGGGTTGTATGAGAAATACATTTATATAGATGGTAATAAATATCAATTGAGATTTGATGAAGGAATTTTGACCTATAGTGTTTTGATGGTGTTTTCATAATATTATGAATTGACTTGCTACTTATTTTCTCTTGCAAAATTATCTCTAAAAGCTCACCCAAAACATCTCATTTTTCCTAGAAATATTGCTTTCCTAGTGTTAGGATTTTTAGACACTGAGGAGTTAGTTAAGATAAAATTGGTTTAATTTGTCTTTAGGTAAAGTGTTTCTTTATTATGTTTCCTTTCTATGCATTATTATGTATTTATATTTGTCTAATCTAACATTCATGACATGTGTAGAAAATTGAGGTCTTGTAGTCCCTCCTAGTTTCAGTTTGTTGTGCATGCAAGTTTAATGCCCAACCCTATAGTTCATTGCATATTTTAACATGAATACAAATTGCAGCTAAAACACTGCTAGGCTACCATTACTTTTACTTTCATTTTTAGCTGATCATAAACTCAAGCATACACTTAAATTTTTGGACACTTGATTTGGTCAATCTCAGACCCTGTAAAAACTCCTCTGGGGAAAAACCAGTTTGAAGAGAGGATTTTATTTTCTTTTAATCTCAGAGAATTACAACATTTATTACACAGGGTACTTTTCTCCCTTTTTGGAGTTTGAGCTAGCCTCTCAGAACTTCATGCAGCTTCTCTAGAAATGCGTGCCACCGGTCCAGCACTCTCTGCCTTGAAAATCGGATCACTGACAGACTTTTAAAACCTTGGAAATTGTGCCTCTGCTCAGCCTTCTCTGCTTGGAAAATCAAGCCACTGGCAACAATCTCTTTCCTCAAAATTCGTGTTGTCAGATGAGGAATCTCTACTCGTTTTATGTTCCCCTGCCTAGAATCTTCTCCTCAAAACTGTCTGACTGAGTTTTCTGCCTTAAATTTTGGGTTGCTAATCTCTGCGATCTCCTTGATTTTCGTGCTAGTCAACCTAGCAATTAATCCTTAGACTCTCCCATGAAAATTATGCTGAATCTTCCTTGATCCACGCGCTGAAGAGTGCGGTAGCTGCCTTCATAGATTGCGTGCTACCACCCTGCCTTGAAACTCAGGCCTGCGATGGTCTCTCCTTGTTGTAGATTTCTCTCCTTAAGCAAAATTGCTATCTCAGGTTCAAATCCTTAGCTCTTCCCTTCATCTCCTCTTCTCATCACTTCTCCAACACTCGCACATGAAGAATGAGAGCCTTCTTTGCCTTTTCCTCCTTTTTAGCCTCCTTAAGGGTAGAGATCTAATCTCCCATTGAACCCCTCTTATGTCTTCCCCTTCACTAATGAGCCTCCCTAGTCACTTAAATAACTTGTTTTTGTACCATGTATTTTTTCTCATAAAGTCACTTTAAAAATATAAACTAACTTTAATATAATAAAGTACCATGTACTTTTTGTACCTCATAAAGTGACCAAAAAGTCACATGTCTCATGTGTTTTCCTTGGTCAAAGGCAAAAAGCATTAGGAAACACCTCCTTGGTATCTTTTACAACGACATGTTCTAGACGTAAAGTGATTCGACAAATCATCTTCTCCTTGATATTAAGGCTATATTGATCTGTGGCTTAGTGCACGATTGGTCCATGATCTTTATTTAAAGAGGATGGAGGGTCATTTGTTGATGATTGATCATGAGAAACTCTTATGTAAAATATTTTTCTTTCACATTAATACATTAGCTCAAATGGCCATGGACTATGCCCCCTTTTGAGGGATTTAACCTTATAATACACTGGTGTACTGATCTTTAATTTATTTGTATGAGTGGTTGCTTAAGGTGCTTGAGTGATGTGGAAATACCTTGTTTTTGAACATCGTATTAGAACATGTATCAAGACCCACTCTTGTTATTAGTCAATATACTGAACTTGTGCCATTGCATTCCTCAAAGGACTTCTAGTTTCTACTATACTATTGAGTATCTTTTGGCCAAGAATGCAGAGCACTATTTTTAGTATTTAGCAGGAAACACTTTTTATTTCACCCATAAAGGTTTTTGTTTGCCCAAGATACAACCATTTTTATTAAAATTGGGGGTATAAAGTTTCATTATGTTTTTTTATTGTGTTAATAGTTTGTCTTTTCTATTTCTATTTCTGGTTTGTTACCTTTTCAAGCTATGTATATTTTTTGTTGTGCACTTTGTGTGATCTTTTAAAATTGGAAATAGGGCAGAAAGTGTTTTTGACATTGCATATGCTCTTTTCTCTGCACTTTATGTGATTTCAACAAATCAGAAATAGAGAGAAAAACTTGCATTTTGTAGGTAGACTAATCGAAATCTGATCTTGAGCTTATCAAATTTTGTATTTGTTTTTCAACATTTTGTTTGTTTTGATGTATGCTTATGTTTAAGTTTTTTGTAGATTAAAAAATAAGCTTTTGGACAAGCATGCACTTTGAGGCAAAGAATAAAAAAATTCCTTCCTTCTCTAACATTTGTTATATGTTTTGCATTAGTTCATTTGGTTGAATTTACTTTATTAAATAAGAAATTTTGAGTTTAAGTCTTTCTTTTCATTAAGTTCTTTTTTGAAAAAGTTCCTGCAACTTTAAATTATCACATAACTTCATTTTAAAGTACGTTTTACTTAAATTAGAAAATTGAATGACTTTAATGTATTTTTTTTTTTAAGTTACTTAATGTATGCAAACTTAATATACAAGGCAACTTCATTGTAAAATTGATTCTTACTTATTTTGTAAAAGTGGGTCACTTATTGTAAAAGTTTTCCTATTGGCAAAGTTAGATTTTTTTTTAAAACTAAATAGCCTTATTTTGTACCACCATGTGGACCAACCTCTACTTGCCATGTGGCACTTTGGTTATGTTTTATGCTTTTCTTAAAAAGGGCATAACTTTGATATTTGGAGTCTGTTTTCAGTGTTGTGTTTTTGGAATTGCCTCGTTTTTTAGAGTTCTCCATCTAGATAGTTAGTTTATGCTTTTGAAGCCATCTTGCATATTTTAGTTTGCCTAGTCCAAATGATCGTATACTTACTAGTTCAAATTATTTATCATGGAAATTTGTTATTGGATTACCTTAGGAATATACACTACCCCTACTATGCTTCAAAGAAAGCCAAATGGGATAATAAAAATGACGAAGTGTGTAGATTAATCAGAATGTCCATATTTAGTGATTTATAGATTCACCTTCATGGAGTTGAAAGCCAAATGGGATAATAAAAATGACGAAGTGTGTAGATTAATTAGAATGTCCATATTTAGTGATTTATAGATTCACCTTCATGGAGTTGACAATCATGATGAAGCTTGGAGAAAGTTGGAAGCCATATTTGGTAAACACAATGAGATTTGAGCCAACCAACTTCTATGAAATTTCTGGCTACCCATAAAGTGCTATTTACCCAATTAGTTATTTCCTGTTACTTTTTCACGGCAAATTAATTCTTTTGCGGGAAGAAACCAATAATAACATAAACAACACCAATCACAAAATAAAATTGCATGAAATATACAAGAAACAATGTTACCAATGAAATAGGTAACCTC
>JAXQQM020087760.1:0-31928 GCA_034641835.2 Pinus albicaulis
GTGTTAAACTGATTCACCCCCCCCCCTCAGTTTAACTAAGAATTCAACACCCTTATCCCATAGAAAAAGGTGTTTCATACACCAATATGATGTCTTGCTTGGCCATGACCTTAAAAATAAATTATTATTATTAGTAAGTGGGTCTAATGAACACATGGTTAAAAATATATTATCATTATTGAATGGTTGATGGTTGAGTAGGCCTAATGATTAAAAATATACATTTTTTTTGAAAAACTTCACATGTTCAAATCCATAATATATATATATATATATATATATATATATATATATATATATATATATATATATATACTTACTTTAGTCAAAAGATTATTTCCTTATCTCTTAAACAATAAGGTCTTATATATAGATGTATTTTATCTTATAAATAAGAAAATCTCATTACCAATTTGATGTTTTTTAATTATTATTATTAATAGTATCAACTTAATTCATATTAAATTTATTTTCATTTAATATCAAATATAATTAATAATAAATAATATCAAATTCAATCTCTCAAAAAAAAATCAAAGTTTTATTTCATAGACAAATAAAAGTTTATTTCAAATACAAATATAATATATAGTATAGTATTTCAAATAAAAATAAAATAAATAGTATTAAAGTTAAAAGTTGAGTTTAATGATAATAATTTATTTAATAAATAACCTTAAATAGTAATAATTTAGGTTAATATATCACAATTAAATTAACATTGGAACAGGTTTGTTAATTTAGTTAACATTGACATAATTTTTTGGAGAATAGAATATGTAATGCTTTTAATGTAATATTTTATTAGTTTAGATTGATCTTAAATTTAGATCTACTAAATGTTGAGAGGGATCAAATCTCTTTTCACTTTAAAAGAGCTTTGCATATCAAGAGATTTGATCCCTTTAGGCGCTTGGTAGATCCAAAGTTAAGATGAATTTAGGCTCGTTTAATTTCCTCATTTAAATAGGCTACATTCCATATGAATACCATGGGTCAATACCATGGGTTCTCAATACCATGGGTCAATACCAAGGACCATTTTTATTTTTCATTTTATAGGATTGTTTTTATTTTATTTTATTTTTGTCTTTTAATTTTATTTTGACTAAGTTAAAATCTTAATTGTACACTACATTACTCTTTTAATTTAATTTATTTTTTATTTTTATATAATTTCACTTAGTCAAAATATTAAATGCTACATTACAACATCTCTACCATATTGGGCCTCTAGACACAATCAGTAGTCTAAAGCTTCCTACATTTGTTGACTTTTGTTTTGTTGATCGCCTAGATTGATTCTCAACGGAATATGCTCAACATATGCTTCATCTGAATGCTTATCAACGCATCTGTAGTGTGCGAAAGAGTTTATTAGGTTGCTTTTACTTTTAATAAATTTAAAAAAATTGATGTCCCAACCCCACTAATTTCCAAAGGATTTTCAAAGCATATCTAATTTTAGAAAAAATTCCTTATATCTTCGTTGTAAATGATAAGAACTCTTCAACACTTGTCTTTTTTATGAAGAAGTGAGATTCTTAAAGATTAAATAAAATCAAAGTTAATAATAATATTTTTGTTGCAATATATATTTTTTGTTATATATTTATTAATGATAAATACAAATGAAGCCTTGGAGATTATATCAACCACATTAATATTTTAATGTGATTATACTAGTATTAAATTAGAGAAACTAGTTAAAAAAAAATAGTTAACTTTGGAATGTATGAATATTTGTTTTAACTCTTATTGATGACAAATGATATTAAAGTCAAAAATTCAAAAACAACTCAACTTTAACAAATAATGTTAAATAGTAATAGTGTAGGTTAATATGCCAGGATTAAATTAATATTGGAATGTGTTTATGTTAATTTAGTTAACATTGGAATATATAAATATTTTTTTAATTTGAAATGACAAACAATATTATTTAAGGTGTAGTCTAATTGAATAAATCACTTTTTTAATAATTTTTTCATTAATTTTAACAAAAATATGGTAAAGATTTTTAAAAAGTTTATTTTAAATTGTTTAATCTCTAGAAAGTGTCGGAGGGATTTTTAATCACTATTTTGTTTGAAATTGTATCACTATTTGTCTATAAGTTAGATTGCACCATTATTTAATATTATTTTTACTATACAATAATATAAGTTAGATTGCACCATTATTTAATATTATTTTTACTATATAATAATAGTTTAGCTTATATTACAACATGTAAAAGTTAATATTGGAACATGTTTCTATTATTTTAGTTAATAGTAGAACATGTCAATGTTTGTTAACATTTAGAAGAAGAAGAACAAATTATTTAATATTTTTTTTTTTTTTATCTTGGAGCAATAATTTATATTAATTATTATGAATTTAATTAATATTGAGACATGTCTACATCAATACAAGAAATATTTTTTTTGGGTGAAATCGCAGTCACTACGTGTTTCGAACCAATGCACTATTTAACTACAGCTTTGAATCAAACTCTCTATATTTGTCGTGATGATGAAATACACTGGGTGGTTTGTCCTAATGATGAACTACACTGGGTGGTGTTCCTAACACATAGACCATGTATTTCTGAATGTGATTTCACCGAAATTTGTTCTTTCTTGTAACAATATGAATCATAAAAACCTAAATTCAAACATGTCTCTATCAATTTAGTTATATTAAAACATATTAATGTTTGTTTAACCTTTCAAATAACACCAAATTATTTAATATTATTTTTATTACATAGTAATAATTTATATTAAGTTCATTAATCTTGGAACATGTTTATAGAACATATCAATACATCTCTAAAATATCGTATTGGAGATAATATGAAATATCTGAATTAAAATTTCATCGAGAAATATGTTAATGTTGGTCTCTAACGGATAGTGTAACTTGTTGATGACCAATGATATTGAAGTCATTTCAATGGCATTTGATCTAAAATTTAATTTTAATAATTAGAGGCAAGTTATATATATATATATATATATATATATATATATATATATATATATATATATATATATATATAATTTCTTTTAAAGGTGTAAAGGTATATCAAAGGAATAGAAGAATTGAGAAGATTATTTTGTCACGAATAAAGTCTAGTGCTAAATGCATGCACATAAGGTTTGTCAAACTTTCCAACGCAAGTATCATTAGTCGTTTTTTTTAGTGGAGCTAAATTCCTTCTTGATAAGAATATGTAGATGAAAAATATCTAAATATGCTCAGAGACATTAGTAAGGCACATACAAATCTTTGAGAAGGAATCCACGTCTCAAAGGAACATTTTTAGGTTGGGTAGAAACTATTCATCCTAACCAATTGCAGAGCTTCATTTTCGTCTGCCTCCCTTCGATTAAAATTTGACATGCCGGGTGAGTCAACAATGTCCACAATGTATATATGTTATACAATATTTTGTCACACTCCACTTTGTATCATCATACCACGAGTTTTGCAAAATATGTTCTCCATGAAACGTGTCTAAAACATCCCTGAAGAAGTGGAAGAAGACTTGACTTGAAAATATTCTGAAAAGCTTGTGAAGAACCTTGTTTTACAAGCCCAATGCGTTCTGCATAGTTGATGACTCACGCTTGTCACCTTTTTCACTACATATGTCTAGTGCTGGCAACACAACTATTGTAAGGAAAATCCGCGTTGTCCCTCTTCAGGCAGTTCTTCCCAAAATGGAGGAGAAGCTTCCCTTACTAGAAGGCTCGAGAACGACGATGTGGTTTCAGGGAGTTAATGATAAGAACAAGACCTCCCATTCATGGCCATCGATGCTCTTTCCATGGATCTTTCCCTTAATATGTGGCACTCCTCCCGCCTTTTATGGATCCTCAACTCCCTCTCCTTCCCTATAAACGAAACCTCTACCATCCACTAATGGTTGGTTGTCATCTTGTGAGTTTAATCATGTCCAATTGATTCCCATTTGGAAAGGAGGAAGTTGTTTGAAGGTGAAGGCTAGGACTTGGATTCTCACGTGAAGGAGGCATCCAACATAAAGGCTTCTGGTTGTATTTCTCCCTTTGTCATTCTATTAATAATACATTATGTGTTTCCTTTCCATAAATTTGTCAATTATTGTCTATTTATTATAGTGTTCCTTGATCTGTTGCATAACTTGCACTAGAAACTATTATGCTTTGTAAATGTTTGTTGTCTCCACTTGTCTTTCCTTACAAGCACTCATCTACGCCAACGGAGAGGATATTGTGATCATGAGCACGGAAGTGAAAGTATTAAGGCTAACACCAAAGGCACTAGCATTAGAAAGAGGTAGGAAGTTTATCCTCCTTCATGTTTTCTAGTATAATTTAGGAAAGGTTGCATATGTTTGTTTTGTTTGTTGCTAGATCCTAGAGGGATCGTTTATGTCTGCAGAAAGGATTTCCTGCACAACAAAATGGCATCTCCACTGTGGAGCCTGTTGGGGTTCCCATGTTTTGGCAAGGTTGGCAATACCAAAAGATGAGACAACATAAAACCACTTTCAGACCTCAGGATCTAGCCCTCTTGGGTCCAGATAGGGATCTCTCTATGATAGTCAAAGTATATATGTCTTTGAAGCTCGATTGTTAAGATGTTAGGCTAGTTATAAGGCTCGGGGTTTGTTTGTTTGATTTGTTTGATTTGGTTGCTGGTTATCAGGAAATAAGGGTTCGATGTAAGACAGAGATGAGCAAAGAGGGATAAGGCAGAGGTCAAGTATTCTAGGAAGTGTTCAAAACCATTGGGCAATGGAGTCAGGAAAGGATTTGCTTGCTACTCAATAGGCAGGCTTTCAATTGGGCTAGTCATCTCAAACATAGGATCTTTAAAGATGATTGTGATATGGAAGGTAGGAGAGGAGGAGATAACACAGATTCAGAGCACAAAGTTAAAGACCAGCTGCTCGCACAAGGATCCTAGTGGACAGGGCTAACTCTAATCCCCAGTGTTCCCAAATCTTCCAACTAAATCTATAACAAGAAACATCTAAGAATTGAATTCAATTAATTCATACATCAGAGAGCAGGCAATATCTTCCACTACACTGGTTAAACCAATTGAAATCATTCCTTAGACAATACATTCAGAAGAGAAAAATTAAGGGCAAGGAGAGCAGAAACATAGGGTACCTAACAAGGGTAAATCCTATGCCAATATTCTGATGCAAGCCAGTAGAAACGAAATGAAATGAATGTAAACACAAAGATAGGAAAACATCAACACTGCTGCAGATCAGGATCCAAAGAAATGTGCCTGTCATATTAAATAGCAATACCAATCAGGTACAACATTGCCTATAGCAGAATACTCAGTCTAAAATCATATTCCTCAACCTATCTTACAACTTTACACAGAGACTGTGTCTCAAAAGAAACTACTTGCAGTTCTCTGATAACTGATCAAAAATCTTTACAATGTTTTTCTCATGAGTTTTATAGCTGAAAGGAAGCAGAGGAGGTAGGTAGAAAACTAAATGCAACATTAACACTCAGAAGAGGAAGAGGGCCAAAGCCCATTCTGTTTTAAACTCAGAGCATTAATCTCTGGCATTCTTTGGGTGCGCGAATGATCTTCTTCAGGCTTCCAATTTCTCTGATATGGCCCTGGATGTACTCTGACTGCAGTACTGTGCAGTACTTTGGTGTATAAAAAAAATGACTGAATGGACTGCCATGCTTGTGAAACAAATGCTTCTTATAGCATAGGGTTGCTGTAGGGGGGAAAACTTTGCTTGAACACAATATAATCTGAAACAATAATGTGTACTGTGTCCTCGTTCTGGAAGAAACATTCTGCTGATTTGAACCTTGATTTCATTGTTGTCTGCGTGCTGGATCTCCTGTGTGATCCTCGGGATTCTCGATCTGGTACTTTTGCCTCTAAACTGCTGCATTAAGGCCCAAAACCTTCACTATTGAGCGCTGAAATCCTTGATCATAAGCTGGTTTTTCCCACTGTTTCATGAATGTCTCGATTCTGCAAGATCTGGGCTTTAATGGCGCTGGATAGGTTTCTTGCGAAGATTAAACTGTCCTTGGGTAATATTCATGACGCTGCTACCATTTCCAGGCATTTCTATTGTAGTACCAGCTTTCAGATTTAATTCAGTCTGCGTGACATGCCATTGAAGTAGTACATGTGAACCATGGCGGTTTTCTTCCTTTCTGAAAACCCTGCAAAAACACGAAACTTGTTAAGAAAAACTATGGAGGTGGTGGACGCAACGGGGGTGGCTAGACTCACCATGCAGACTGGTTAGACGGTGGAATAATGGAGAGGAATGATGGAGGGAGACCTTAATGGCAGAGCGCAGAGGAGATTTAAATAAAAAACCTTAATAAACCCATCCTATGAACAAATATATGAGATGGGGGAGAATATACGATGGGTACACGTGGGGGGTGACGTGGCGGAACTGGGCGACGACGGAAGAGTCAATGACGGGGACAAATCTGGACCGTCATATCTGAGAGGAAATCAACGGTCAAACATGCGGTGGGGGACAACGATCGGTGGGCCAGAGTTATGGAGGCTATAGGTTAAACCCCGCGCAGCTTCGTTGATCGATGACCGTCGGATGAGGCTCCCAAGATCTAACGACTGACGTGAATATCGCTGCATGTCCTGTACCGAACAATAATGCACGATGGGATAGCGGTTTTGAAATCGCACAGGAGCCACACGTCGAGAGGTGTATGGAATCGCTGGTCGATGAGGAAATACCACCAACCGCCCGAAGGCGGTGCGATAGAAATCGTCGGGTTTCTGAAATAATGCACTGCGGGGACCACCGGCTGGTAAACTCTGAACTATTGATCTGGCAGTGAATGGACGGCGATGGTGTGATCGGTGTTTTGAACGGGTGAATCACGAGCGCTGTGGAATTAACGACTGCCGTCCGATCTACAAGATCGACGGCCAGGAGCGCTCCCGATATTCCTTGGAGACTAGCGCCCTTCGGGCCAGCGCTCAGTCATGCCGCAGGGTTCTGTGGGGAGAAAAGTGGAGGGGACTTGCAGGAAAGGGGCTTAGGCCTATTGTAATGTCGGAAAGTGGGTTTTTAACCCGTTTTAATGCATTTCAAGGCCTAAGGAGGGTAATGATAGAGAGATAGAGGGGAATTTTGAGGGAACTAAGGGCAAGGGTGGGACTTCATGGAGATTTTGGATGAATTTAGGAGGTTGATGGGGATATTAGGGGGAACAAAAGGGAACTTAGGAGAAGGGGAAAAAGGATAGAAAGGGGGAAAAATGCAGGGATACAAGGGGCGAAATAAAGCCTTTTTGGGGCATAATTCTTTATCAGCAAGGCTTATTGACTTAAATCGGCAGAGGGAAACAGTCACAAGGTAGGGAACTTGAAAAGGCTACAAGGATGATGTGTTTACAAGGGAAATTCATTCCTTGCAGGCTTATAAAACTAATTAGCCCCTTGCTTGCTTGTCAAGGAATTTATAAGGGGCTAACAATGGCTCCACATAGGGATGGCTTCTTCTTGAAGGAGTCAAGAATTCAGAGAATGGATCTTTGGAGTAGGCCAGTTGCCTGCTGCTTGGCACATCCCTTTTTTCTTTGATCAGCTGCCACAATATGAAGACATTACATCAGCAGAAACACTTTCCCAACAAAGTTACCTACCCACACTACAATCCTAGCATTTTTTCTTCTTCTAGGGTGCATTTGAGCTAGTGGACCCTTCACATCATTTTATTTTTACAAACAGAAAATAAACCTATTCTAAATCTACCCTTATTGCTCCATGAGACCAGATTAGACTGTTGGTCTCATATGTTTCTCTACCTAATCTAATATTTGCTGGGATTAAACTTTCCAGCAGATTTCTTCTCTACATTCTAAGACAGAAATTGAAAAACAGCCAAGCCAAGATTAGATTGTATGACTTGTTGTGGGTCCAAGGCATAAAGACAGTTGCACATGGACAGAAAATTGTAGAAAACTGAAAACAAAATGTGAAGGCTTGAGATCTGGAGCTTGAAGTATCCTTCTTCTATTTTGTGACTCAAGTTTTGAGCATGTTAGAGTCACTTCTCTTCTTCATTTCAGCTCTAGTTTTGGGCATGTTAGAGCTGATTCCCTTTTTTCTTTGCTGGTCCAGATTTTGAGCATGTTAGGACAAGCTGCATTTACTTTATTTAGCTCCGGTTTTGAGCTTATTAGAGCCAATTCTTTGCACATCAGAGGTTCATGTTTTAAGCATGTCCGAACCTCTCCCTTTCCCCTATTTTTTGAAACATTTTCTCCTTTTTCTTGAAAAATAAAAACTGCAATGGTATGTACAATGGAAATGAAACTGGAAATGAAAAATCAGCAGAAGTATTGTTTGAGCATCCTGCCATTGACAGGACCCCCAAACAGCTCTTTACCATCTAATTCTTGTATAAAAAATGCATTTGGAACCACAGTGGCCTGGATAATGTATGGACCTTGCCACAAAATGTCAAACTTGCCGTGATTTCCTTTGTCCTCTCTCCTTGAGTCCCACTTGAGAACTTTATCTCCAATTTTGAAATTAGCAGCTTTGGTTCTCTTGTCAAACAACTTCTTTATGTCTTCCTGAACTTTGATAGCTCTGTTGTAAACCTCTTCCTTTGTTTGCTGGAGATGGATTGTATGGTTTATCCTTCTCACCATACTGTCTTCTTCTGTTTGAATCTCCTGGACCAGCTTAATCACTGGTACCCCAAGGCTAGTAGGAAATACTGCTTCTGTACCATAGACAAGCTGAAACGATGACATGCCAATGGAATTCTTTGTTGTAAGTCTGTCTGCCCACAAAGCATGCACTAGCTTGTTGTGCCATGACTTTTTGTTCTCTTCTAACAGCTTCTTGATGATGATCACGAGGCTCTTGTTTGATGACTCAGCTAAACCATTACCTTGAGGGAAATAGGCAGTTGAATGACTGAGTGCTATTTGATACCTGTGACAAAAATCAACCATCTTCTTGGATCCGAAAGCAGTAGCATTATCAGTGATTATTTTCCTTGGGAAGCCAAACCGAGCGAGGATGTGACCTTCTAGGAAACTAATGATGACTGAATCTGTGGCATTCCTAGTGGGTATGGCCTCTATCCACTTAGTGAAGTAGTCTGTGGATGTTAGGATCCATTTTTGTTGTGCAGAAGAAGCAGGGTGAATCTCCCCTATCAAATCTAGGCCCCATTGCAGGAAAGGACCTTCAACAGTGATGGGTTGTAGGGGAAAAGGGAGGAGTTTTCTTTTGCCTTCAAAGATCTGGCATTTGTGGCAGGAAACTATCATTTTATGGACATCCTTGAAGAGTGTGGGCCAATAGTAGCCAGTTCTGAGTATTTTGTTTGCAGTGGCTTTCCAACTCAGGTGGCCTCCACATTCTCCAACATGGAACTCTTGTTTAATCCGCTCGGCTTCAGACTTAGGCGAACATTTAAGCAATAGGCCATTTGGACTTTTCCAGTATAAGAAGTTATTCATTATGCAATAGTTTCGGGCTTTTAGCTTTAAGAATCTGGCCTTGGTCTTTGATAGTTCGGGAGGGGCGTTGAGGTGTGTAAGCACATATAAAATGTCAGCATACCAAGGAGAGCTTTGAAACTTTTCCTCAACAGTAGGATCAGGAAATTCTTGTTGCTCATCCAAGGTATTTACCATGTTAATTTCTAGGGCTTGTAGATTTGATTCGGCCATTAATTGTGCTAAGCCCTGACCTTTGATCAGTTTAGTGGGTTTTATCTCAAGGTCGTACTCTAAAATCACAGCAATCCATTTGCCCCTTTTCCCATCTAGATCTTGGGACAATATATCTTTGACTATGATGTTGGGCACATAGGCTATGGTGTGGGAATGCAGTATGTACACCCTAAAGTCTTCAAGGCCTTAATCAGAGCATAGGCCTGTTTTTCCATAATGTTGTATTTCAAGGGTGCATCTTTGAGTGCTTTGCTGAAGAAAGAAATGGGTTGTTCCGTTCCCTCTGCATTTTTCTGCAGTAGAACTGCAGCTACTGTATGCTCAGAGGCAAACGAAAAGATCAAAAAATATTTAGAGAAATCTGGGCTGATCATAACAGGAGCTTGGGTGAGCACAAGTTTCACTGATTCAAAATAATGTTTAGCTCCAACAGTCCATTTAACTCCCTCACCTTTCTTTAGCATGTTGGTCATATTTCTAAGGTGTTTAGCGAGGTTTGGGATAAATCTCCTAAGGAAGTTGATTTTCCCAATGAAGGACTGTAGTTCTTTGACGTTTCTCGGGTGTGTGATTTGCAGTATTCCCTCAACTCTTTGTGGGTCTATCTTAATTCCCTTTTCAGATATAATGTGGCCAAGAAGTTTACCTTCCTGTAGCCCGAATACAGTCTTTTTAGGATTCAGTGAAAAACCAAACCTTCTACATTTTTCAAACACTTTCCTCAGATGTTTCAGATGCTCTTCTTCAGTTTTGGAGAAGACTGTTATATCATCTAAGTAAATAACAATTAAGTGCCCTATCTCATCTGAAAAAGCTATGTCCATTGCTCTCTGGAAGGTTGCACCAGCGTTCATCAGTTCAAAGGGAATTTTTACATACATGAAGGTGCCCCATGGAGTGGTAAAGGTTGTCTTGAGTTGATCTTCTGGGATTACTAAGACTTGGTTATAACCGGAGAAACCATCTAGCAGGGAGATCCGCTTAGAGGCCACTACCCTCTGAAGAATATGTTCCATTTTTGGCAAAGGGTAATTTTCCTTGAGTGAGGCTCTATTAAGATTCCGGAAGTCTATACACAGCCTGATCTCCCCTGTTTTCTTTCTCACAGCCACTAGGTTCGATACCCAATCAGAGAACCTCACAGGCACAATTATACCTGCATCATACATCTTCTTAATCTCCTTTTCAACTGCAGGCAATTGTTTTGGGTTTATTCTGCGAAGTTTTTGTCTGAAGGGCTTCTGATTTTCTTTCAAGGGTATCTTATGTTGTATGATGTTTGTGTCATAGGCCCTTAAGTCCTCGTAACTCCAAGCAAACACAACAATGAATTCCGTCAATAGGTCAATGTATTTCTTTTTCATGTTTGTAGGCAGGGACTTAGCCAATTTGATCATCTTAGGCTTATCTTCAGTGCCTATGTTGCACTCTTCAACATCAGAGTCTGCATGTTCTATAGTGGGCTTTTTTTCTACATCATCAAAGTCAAAAAGGTCTTCTAAGGGTGTCAGACCTCGAGGTATGCTCTTATCTTTGGTCTGCAGCACCTCTACTTCTTTGCTATCTGCGTTTTCACATTTTTCGTTTAAATTTCCAGTCTGTTCATTTAAACAATTTATTTCTATGTTACAAGGTGTTTCTTCCTCATCTGAGGACTCATCACTTAGGCAGCTACTGTCAGATTTGGAGTCTGAATCGGAAAGCTCAAACTTGTTTCTACCTACCAGGAAATCCTCAATCTGTTTATCACCTTCAAAAACCTGCCAATATTTTTCGTTGTCTGGCACTACAGGTCTGAATTTGGTTTGTATGATGATCTTTTGGTCGATTGGAGTCTTAGGGTATGAACTAGCTAGGAAAGCTAATCCGTTTGCAATGACGTTTTGACTCCTAGGAACCAACACTAATTCGTATTCAACAAACATTTTCAATAAATCCATAGTGTCATTCCTGTATGCTCTCAGCTTAGGATGTTTCGCTGTGTATTCACCATTCACCTGTTTAATAATCAGCTCCGAATCTCCATGCAAAGTTATCCTACGGGCTCCCAATTTTCTCAGCAGGTTCAAACCTAGGATAAGGGCCTCGTATTCTGCAACATTGTTTGTACATTTGAAGTGCAGGTTGCAGGCATGGCTCTCTGTGTAATCACTCTCTGTGTTATGTATCCACACTCCTGCCCCAACAGTTCTCCTGGTGCATGACCCATTGAAACTCATCTCCCACAGGGGTTCAAGCTCATTTTCGTTATCATTTCTTTCCCTACCATTGGGTTGGTCATTATGTTGCATTATATGGTCTGCACTAGGTTGTAGGATGTTTAGTTTTTCGTTATGAATGTGGAAGTCAGAGAGGTGACTGGTTGGCTGATTGCATTTTGTTTCTGGTTCACCTAGCGTTGTCGTTTCAGTGCATTGTTTAAGGTTTTCTACATCTTTCTCCTCTGAGTCTAGAGTAGCCATTATGTTAAAGTCCATGGCCCCTGTTTCTTCGTTTGTATCTCTATTTTCGGACTTCGACCCTCCTAAGGATTCATCATTACAAAGGATGAAGGAGTCAAGGTCTGTATGTACAGAGTATAAAGGAGAGTTTTCAGGCTTTTCAGGGCTACTAACCAGGAATTTCATTTGTGTCTCCCTGTACAGTCTTCTAAGTTGGCCAAATATTGGGATTGTGGCATAAGCCCTGTCCATCTACATTGTTCCTTGCAGCTTGGCTCCCCATGATATTGACAATAACATGCCATACTTGGGTGGCACATCTGCCACCACAACATCCATGACCATACATTTTGCAGGAATCTGGGTAAGGCTCACACATAAATCTTTGATCAGGCCAAGACACTTGACTTTACTAGAGTCAAACGAATATAGGTATTTATAGGGATAGGTTATATCTAGGCCTAATATTTCCATCACTACTTTAGGCATCAGGTTGTGTGATGCCCCAGAATCATGCATTACATTGTGGAGAATCTTATCATGGACATTAAGACTGATATAAAAAGGGGGTACTACCCATTCCTGAAACTTTCCTTCTATCTTTGGACCAAACAGAAGGGCAGGTTGATCATCACTCAGATTCACAGTGTCACTGTTCTCACATAAATTTAATGCCTTCAAAATTTGGCCTTTATAAACATCCTGAGTGGCCAGCTCAGAGAGTGGGACAGAGATTTTAATTTTTGCAATCTCACTCTCCAAATTGAAAGTGGACTGGCTCTTTGGAAAGTTCAACTCTGTTTTGTTAGCCACTACCTTGGTGGTTGAATCAGTGGGCTTATTTTCGTTATGTACAGTGTTTGTGATAGTTTTATCAGGAGCGCTAACTACAGTGCTAGTGCTGCTAGCTGGTTTACCTTGCGTATCAGTGTTTTGATTGTCTTTTTCTTTGTCCTTTCCAGAACTCTCAGCTGCTGATTTGTTACTTTCAGCAATCCCTTTAGAAGTTTTCTCAGGTCTTTTCTTGATGGTGACCTCAGAAGCTTTTGGTTTGGTATTTTATTGACTCTTTTTTCTTCTAAGTTCATATTTTTCTCTGACCTGCATCATGGCATTTTCGAACCCTAACCTGTAATCCTTAGTTTCTAACCATTCCTCATCCCAACCAAAGGGTGAGGGTTGATCTTCTTCTGAGTAACAGTTGTGGATTGAATCTTTTGTTCCAAACATGTTTATTGTGTTTCCCTCAGACTCTTCTATGATTCCCTCATCTTCATCTAAAATTTTTTGGAATGGGGGAATAACTTGTTGATCTGATTCTTTTTGTCTGTTGGGAGTGGTGATGTTTCTTCTAAAGTTCTGGTTCTAGTTTTGGTTATGGTTTTGGCTATTGACAGTGAAAACCATATTTTCCATCATTTGTTGTAGTCTTTCCACATTTTTAGACAATTTATCATAAATTTGGTTAGATGTGGAAGCTACATTGTCATCTCTATATGTTACCCTTTTTTCAGATCTCAGTCTTGCTCTTTTCTCAATCAGATTTGCCTCTATGTTCACTGCTCCTTTTTGCATGTCCTCCAATGTGTTGTACTCTTTATCCCTAAGCTCATAGGCCATATCAGCATCAAAGCCTTCAGGGTATTTTTCTAGGGTCATGCCTTGTGGAGGTTTCATATGTGGAGGGAGGGCATTGTAAATGCTGTTAAATATTGTTGTGTAATCATGGACACTCTCTCCTACGTTTCTTTTGAGGGTCATGTGTTCTGCTAGGAGTTGGCGAGGATTTTCCCTAGCCTCCCATTTGTTTATGAAAGTCTGATATAAGGCTGGAAGATCATTGATGCTACCTAGAGGTAGGCCTTTAAACCATTTCTTCACATCACCCCCTAAACTCTGGGCAAAGATTCTCATTTTGACTGTATCATCATCTATTTCCATGTAGTCAAAAGAATCTTCCATCTTATCTACATGTTGCTGGGCTGTGATGGACTCTTTAGCAGTGAAGTGTGGGATCCTTGAATGATAATCATTTGGTAAGGGTACTAGAGGCTGAGGTAAAACCAGAGGTGCATACCAGGCTACCATGATGATGTTTCAATGAGGTAAAGGATTGAACTGGACAGCTGGTATGTGGATGACAAGGATATTGTGACCAGCAGCGGACTGATGAGCAGATCTAGGGTGACTGAGCCCCAAGTTTTGAATGAAGTGAATCTCAGGTGGTGTAGATGGAGAGGTTTGTCTATTCCCAGGGTGTTTACCACTTTGAGGTGGTGAACCAGGAAGCTCAAGGTCTGGCTGGTCTAGGACACTGAATGACCTAGCTCTTGGTAAACCGTTTGGAGGGTCTAGGTCAAGAAATGGGTCTAATAGAGCTGTACGGTTTTCTGGTGCAGAGTTAGCTCTATAGATGTGGCTGGAAATAGTTGGTCTTTTAGGTGTAGGAGCTCCCTTGAGGATGCTCTCAGGATTTTCAACTATTTCAGGAGGGTTCGAGTTGGGATAAGCTCTTGTGTGAAGGGTTCTCGAAGCCAGAATGTTGTTTTCTAACCAAGCATCTTAACCCTACTTGTTCCTATTGTGGTTTGATGTTGTTTTGGAGGCTGGTCTCCCAGTGGAGTCTAATGTGAACCAAGATAATCAGCAGGCCTACTGATCACCAGTGGAGTCTTTAAAATGTTTAGGGAATATGGAGTCACCAGGTGGAAAGTTTAGGATGTTTCTGAAGGGTACACTGTCCACCACAGTGCTTATGAGATGTCCCCTTTCAGGGATCTTTTCCAAACAAAGAAAACTCTGACCAGAGATTGATTGGGGGGGCTTTTACCAGATATGTCACCTCTGAAAGAGGATGAGATCCGAAGGCTACCTGGTCCCTTCCAGACTCTGTCTAAGAGTATGGGAGAACACAACAAATGGTATAGAGGTTGATGTGTGAATAGGAGTGTTTAACTACCAACCTAACCAGATATTGTAGGTTTCTGAGGCTTATGATATATTAAGGTGAGAAATACTCAGAAAATTCCCTAGCGGAGTCGCCATTATGTTGGAGACGAGACTGGGAGACAGATTAATTTTTTGCATTATAGGCTCTCAAAATGTTTTCCCCAGTGGAGTCACCATTATGTTGGGGTTCCCATGTTTTGGCAAGGTTGGAAATACCAAAAGATGAGACAACATAAAACCACTTTCAGACCTCAGGATCTATCCCTCCTGGGTCCAGAGAGGGATCTCTCTATGATAGTCAAAGTATATATGTCTTTGAAGCTCTATTGTTAAGATGTTAGGCTAGTTATAAGGCTCGGGGTTTGTTTGTTTTATTTGGTTGTTGGTTATCAGGAAAGAAGGGTTCGATGTAAGACAAAGATGAGCAAAGAGGGATAAGGCAGAGGTCAAGTATTCCAAGAAGTGTTCAAAACCATTGGGCAATGGAGTTAGGAAAGGATTTGCTTGCTACTCAATAGGTAGGCTTTCAATTGGGCTAGTCATCTCAAACATAGGATCTTTAAAGATGATTGTGATATGGAAGGTAGGAGAGGAGGAGATAACACAGATTCAGAGCACAAAGTTAAAGACCAGTTGGTCGCACAAGGATCCTAGGGGACAGGGCTAACTCTAATCCCCAGTGTTCCCAAATCTTCCAACTAAATCTATAAAAAGAAACATCTAAGAACTGAATTCAATTAATTCATACATCAGAGAGTAGGCAATATCTTCCACTACACTGGTTAAACCAACTGCAATCATTCCTTAGAAAATACATTCATAAGAGAAACATTAATGGAAAGGAGAGCAGAAACATAGGGTACCTAACAAGGGTAAATCCTATGCCAATATTCTGATGCAAGCCAGTAGAAATGAAACGAAATGAATGTAAACACAAAGATAGGAAAACATCACCGCTGCTTCAGATCAGGATCCAAAGAAATGTGCCTGTCATATTAAATAGCAATACCAATCAGGTACAACATTGCCTATATCAGAATACTCAGTCTGAAATCATATTCCTCAGCCTATCTTACAACTTTACACAGAGACTGTGTCTCAAAAGAAACTACTTGCAGTTCTCTGATAACTGATCAACAACCTTTACAATGTTTTTCTCATGAGTTTTATAGCTGAAAGGAGCAGAGGAGGTAGGTAGAAAACTAAATGCAGCATTAACACTCAGAAGAGGAAGAGGGCCGAAGCCCATTCTATTTTAAACTCAGAGCATTAATCTCTGGCATTCTTTGGGTGTGCGAATGATCTTCTTCAGGCTTCCAATTACTCTGATATGGCCCTGGATGTACTCTGACTGCAATACTGTGCAGTACTTTGGTGTATAAAAAAAATTACTGAATGGACTACCATGCTTGTGAAACAAATGCTTCTGATAGCATAGGGTTGTTGTAGGGGGGAAAACTTTGCTTGAACACAATATAATCTGAAACAATAATGTGTACTGTGTCCTCATTCTGGAAGAAACATTCTGCTGATTTGAACCCTGATTTCATTGTTGTCTGCGTGTTGGATCTCCTGTGTGATCCTCGAGATTCTCAATCTGGTACTTTTTCCTCTAAACTGCTGCATTAAGGCCCAAAACCTTCACTACTGAGCGCTGAAATCCTTGATCATAAGCTGGTTTTTCCCACTATTTCATGAATGTCTCGATTCTGCAAGATCTGGGCTTTAATGGTGCCGGATAGGTTTCTTGCGAAGATTAAACTGTCCTTGGGTAATATTCATGACGCTGCTACCATTTCCGGGCATTTCTATTGTAGTACCAGCTTTCAGATTTAATTCAGTCTGTGCGGCACACCATTGAAGTAGTACATGTGAACCATGGCGGTTTTCCGCCTTTCTGAAAACCTTGCAAAAACACGAAACTTGTTAGGAAAAACTATGGAGGTGGTGGACGCAACGGGGGTGGCTAGACTGACCATGCAGACTGGTTAGATGGCAGAATAATGGAGAGGAATGATGGAGGGAGACCTTAATGGCAGAGCGCAGAGGAAATTTAAATAAAAAACCTTAATAAACCCTTCCTATGAACAAATATATGAGATGGGGGAGAATATACGATGGGTACACATGGGGGGTGACGTGGTGGAACTGGGCGACGACGGAAGAGTCAACGGCGGGGAAAAATATAGACCATCGGATCTGAGAGGAAATCAACGGTCGAACATGCGGTGGGGGACGATGATCGGTGGGCCAGAGGTACGGAGGCTATAGGTTAAACCCCACGCAGCTTCGTTGATCGATGACCGTTGGATGAGGCTCCCAAGATCTAACGGCTGACGTGAATATCACTGCACATCCTGTACCAAAAAATAACGCGCGATGGGATAGCGGTTTTGAAATCGTACAGGATCCACATGTCAAGAGGTGTATGGAATCGCTGGCCGATGAGGAAATACCGCCAACCGCCTGAAGGCAGTGCGATAGAAACCATCGGGTTTTTGAAATAGTGCACTGCAGGGACCACTAGCTGGTAAACTCCGAACCGTTGATCTAGCGGTGAATGGATGGCGATGGCGCGATCGGTGTTTTGAACAGATGAATCATGAGCGCTGTGGAATTAACGACCGCCGTCCGATCTACAAGATCGACGGCCAGGAGCGCTTCCGATATTCCTTGGAGACTAGCGCCCTTCGGGCCAGTGCTCGGTCATGGCGCAGGGTTCTGCTGGGAGAAAAGTGGAGGGGGCTTGCGGGAAAGGGGCTTAGGCCTATTGTAAGGTCGGAAAGTGGGTTTTTAACCCATTTTAATGCATTTCAAGGCCTAAGGAGGGTAACGATAGAGAGATAGAGGGGAATTTTGAGGGAACTAAGGGCAAGGGTGGGACTTCATGGAGATTTTGGATGAATTTAGGAGGTTGATGGGGATATTAGGGGGAAAAAAAGGGAACTTAGGAGAAGGGGAAAAAGGATAGAAAGGGGGAAAAATGCAGGGATACAAGGGGCGAAATAAAGCCTTTTTGGGGCATAATTCTTTATCAGCAAGGCTTATTGACTTAAATCGGCAGAGGGAAACAGTCACAAGGTAGGGAACTTGAAAAGGCTACAAGGATGATGTGTTTACAAGGGAAATGCATTCCTTGCGGGCTTATAAAACTAATTAGCCCCTTGCTTGCTTTTCAAGGAATTTGTAAGGGGCTAACAGAGCCAATAACCCTTCAAACCTCCTTTTTTTTTGGTTTGTTTCGATTAGTTTGGCCAATCGCCTTATAATTCATCATTTTGATTTATTATAAGTTTTCATTCTAAGTAATATTCTCCTTAGGGTTTCAAGTGTGTATTTCTTTCCAATTTTCATTTTCTTTACCTAAGATTTCCTCACCCAATGTGTTTTATCTTGAAAACGGAGCGCTGTCAGCACGTATTTAACTGTGAACAGTGGCACTTGAAAACCTAGTTCCAAATATATGCATGCGTTGGTACGAAAAGTTTGAGATTTTTAGGGTTTTGATAGAAAAGTATAGGTTACCTTTATCTCTAGAGTCTTCTTCCTGCTCTGAATACTTATCATTTTGATGTCCTGCTGATAGATTCTTTTTGGTTTGCAAAATTCTTTTCCATGTCCAAGTACTGAAAAATGAGCTTGAGGTGAATCTTGGGTTCTTTGGGTAATTGAATTTATTGTTTTTATTCTTGCGTGTGTGTTTGATGAGAATTTTAGTTCTTTTGGAAACCAGAAAGAATTACATTTTGCATTTGATTTGCCTTCGTCTCAAAGTTTATTATTGCTTATGAAAATTGCATTAGATTACATTGAATTGGAAATAAACTTTTTAGATTGGCATTGAAGCTTAGATTACGGTGCTTAGTGATTGAAAGATGATAAGTGCATTTTCATCACTTTTAAAAAGAAAAGAAAAAGTTTTCATGTAGGTGAACTTTAGTGAATTTAAAGCCATTTACTCTTTCATTATTGCATTTGAATTATGAAATTGAAAGATATAGTAAGGAAGCTCTTGTTTGTTGCATATTTGATTGTTGCATCAATTTTTTCACTTCTTCCTTATACTAAATAGCTTTCATCGAAATGGAAAGAGTCTTTTTCTCATAATTAGTTGCATCATAGGTGTGTTCAGGTGCCATCGATTTTTGAGCCTTGAAACCGAAACATAATTAAATATCAACTTAAAATTTATCTCAATTAACCTAAGGAGCATTTGGAACATTAATGAATACACCTAGAGATCTAGACTAGAGACGTGGTCTGGCGTCGTTAAACGTAGGTCTTGCCATATTTTTCTAGCATTGCATCCTGAGGGTGAAATATTGTTCCACATAAGGAAGTGTATAGGATCATTCTCCACATACCTTCAGATATATCGAAAAACGCTCCACACATGAAAGTATGTCATAATGATCTCATTAAACAGTTATGCATTAGATAGCACTACTACAGACTGCACTCCCACGTACCATCAGGTATATTTGGGGAGTCTCCTATAGGTTGCTATCCATCCATAGGTAACCGATTCAGCCTCCCTGTATACTGTGATACACCAAACAAAACATTTGGGAGATTGACTATCATACGTTAAGTCCTTGGTTCGTCAAGGTGTATATCACAATTCACGGTTGCTTGGTAGACATTACCCATTTTTTATTTATTTTTTGTTAATTTATAAAATTAATTAACTGTGGAATAACATCCTCTTCTTGTAACACCTCCTTAGTAGATCTTAGGTTGATAATAATGGAGAATTTTACCAAGTCTACCAATTAAGAAAACCCCTCTCATGGGAATCTTGGTCCTTTTCCTCCTTTTAGAAATATTGGTGCTCCTTATATAGCAATGTTGTCCCTTCCTGGATTTCCCCTGATCCTCCACTATTTGATGAAGTGATTGATCAGAATTCATCTCTAGTGAATCCCACTCTCTCTAAAAGTGAATCCCATGAGCCTGTTCCCAACCAAGCATTGGTTAAGAGTATAGTTGACTCGATTCCACCTTCATTTTATCGTACCTTTCCAGTAGAGAGTGAAATTCATACCGCTCATTTTCTTCTTATTTCTTCATATTCGAATGAACTAGAGGGAAATCCTACCGTTCCCAAGGTCCAGGGGGCCATCCTCCCATTCCCATAAAACTGGGGGCAGTTCTCTCATTCCCACAACACCCCCTCCAAGTAGTATAGTCACTTATTTTGATTAGAGTCGATTGGCAAGATATCGTCTTCCTTCTTACGTGCCCTTTCAGATAAAATTGCATGCTTATAAAATAACCGTACTTGGCACAATCATATATGAATGTGCATCTGTTAGTATTCTATCCTCAACTACTTGGAAAGCTTCAGGTTCTCTGCAACTTTTGCCCATTACCCAGAATCTGTTGGATTTTAACATAGGAACTAGTCAACCGTTAGGGATCCTTCCTAAGTTTCCTATTACTTTGGGCGGAAAATTCTTCTATGTCGATGTGATGGTTTTCTAGGGCCCTTTGGATATTAATTACTCCTTAGGCATGACTATGTTTATATCATGGGAGATCTTGTCTCTTCTCTCTATCGTGTGATGTGTTTCCCAAATGAAGGAAGAATCATGACCATTGATCAAATTTCATTCATTGGTCCTAATATGAATCCCAATCAACCAAGATCCCTAAATGGTCCTTATATGCAAGTGGTATCTTCCCCACCACAGGTTAATTATGTGGAAACTTTTAGGGAAAATTAATTTCTTAATAAAAAAAAATAATCACCTAATCATTAATTATAAATCCAAGGAACGTCTTTTTGTTTCAAGGCAATCGTATAAATATATGCAAGAAAATACCAACAGTTAACACTAATTCTACATGATTTGGTTTTACACTATTGAGCTCATTCGACAAGAAATAAAATGTAAGACTTGAAAACCAATAATAAATTTCAAAATAAGAAAGTAAATGACATGAAAATAATTATGTTAATCACATGACTTGAATCAATACTGAATTAAATCATACCATGTGGAATTGGAAATTTAACCTGTTGCACCAAAAATAATTCAAATGTTAATCTAGAGTAGTAAATTAAATGAAATCTATAAATTATAGGAAACAAAAAAATTGGAAAATGTTACAAACAACAAATTACGTCATTAAAAGGGAAATTTACTTCAAGGAACAAGAATTGAAATTTGAAGAAACAAACACACAACTAAACTGCTTTATTTGTTCAAGGCAACAACGCATCCAAGGTAGTGGGCCCAATTTCCCAAGACTGAGTTCTGACTTGAAGAATAATTCAGATCAGATTACAAGTAACAGATGTAGAATTCAATGGATAGCTTCCTTCATTAAAATATATGAGAGAAATAATTACATCAAAATGAAGTTCTTAGCTTTGCCTCAAGTTAACCAATTTTTCTTTCTCCTCTCTTTGATCTATGTTTTCATTTAAAACACAGAGAGCAAAGGGAAATTACAACTAAATTGATTACAAAATTATTTTCCATTACAATTGTACGTTGTACACAATAAATTCATTATCAAGATCAAATCTAAAATATCTCTCCATCATGATTCAACTGGAACAAGTCAAATATAGTATTGCAATTGGAAGAATTTCAAAAATGGACACAACAAAAAATATAATAAAATCGTCTTCAGAGAACCTTGAGCTTCTCTCAATATAGACTGAATTTTGGAAAAATTTCAACCGAAAAACTAATTTGGTCCATTCTGCACAAAACTCATGTCTCGAATTTTCCATATGCTTGTTCGTTTCCCCGAAAAATCGAATGCAAAACTGTCACTTTTTATCCTAGCCAATTTTTGAGTTGGAATATTTGATTATGAGCTGAAGATCCAATTTTCAATCTAGAAGAGATCTTGGAGGCTAAAATCATGAGCGATGTTATAACATTAATAAACCATCGTTGGAAAAATAATGCATAATAATATTCAATTTATTAAAAATAAAGGATAATAAATATTACTTATCCACAAAAGCATAAATAATTATGTAATAGAATTAAATGATAAATTATGATAAATAATGTGATAAATGAATGGTGGAAATTTTTGAAATAGATGTCAAGAAATAGTAATAATAATGACAAATCAGTGCCCCAACATCTCCCCCAAATTGAACATCTTTCATGTCCTCATGCAAGAAAACGTCTCTGTACCAACCAATTACAATACATTAATCAAAATTATTATCCCAACTCATGATATTGATCGAAAAAAAGGCTTCTTCCCCAAATGCTTCTTTAAAACAATAGTTGTTCAATTCTAGAAATTTTGGTGAAGCTGTAACAATTTGTATATTTACTTTTAATAATATGTGTATGAAGTTGCAACAAAATATGATACAAGTAACATCAAGCTTCATTAACCATTTTATCAAAAACTTAAAACCATATTTTGTTGAAATTTTGCAAGAATGTTTCTACTATATTAATGATTATCCATTTCGAAAATCAAAGAAATCCAATGAATAAATTTTAATATATAAAAAAAATGGTTGTAGGTGATAGTGCATGATTTTTGCAATTTTACAAACTGATTTAGCTTGAAATTTTTTGGGTTTGTGTATTTTAATGACACCACTTTGTTTTCCAAAAATCACAAGAATCTAGTTCATAGTTTTAAAGATATACAAGAATCAATTTCTGCATTGTATAAAAATGAAATTTTATGCCTTAAATGAGGAAGAAAGGAGAAAGCATCCATCATGCATAAAAAATCCTCCCCCAAAGTGGAAAATTATCATGCCATCATGCTACACTAGAAAACAAATTGAGGTGGTTGCTAAAATCATTGTTGAAATATTTTCTTGTGTATAACAACATGGAAGAAGGGAGGTTTTGAGAATGAATAAGCGAATTGATGGATGATATAGAATATTAATGGCATGGTCATGATAAATAAATTAATGAAAGTAATAATCCCAAAAATTGAAAGTTTTTGTGTCTCTGAAAAATGGGAAGTGGTAATGAAGGGGAAATGATTGTTGAGACATATGAGTGAATAATGATCAGTGGTTTTTCATGACGTTCTCTTAAAATTTTAATAAATAAAAAAATTAAGCTATTTTACCTCGAGTTTTACCTCCGCAAAAATGTGGAATGACATGTATGAACTGAAATTTGTTGAAGTTGATGTAGGTTGAACTAATTCTGAAAGTGATGTGGAAGGTGCAATCCATGCAAGCTGAAAGAAATTAATAATAAAGTTGAGAAGGGTTTCATTCCCCTAAACTGATAAGTTTCTCTGTCATCAACGTTTCTATAAACATCTCATGAGTAGCCTCAATAAATAATTCATCAAATTAATTACCTCATTGTATATAAAAGTGACATAATCATGTTGTGAATGTCATGGGATAATAATCGATAAGAAGGGAATATAAATGAGGGTAAACATGATGAGAAAAAGATGCATTCCCTATACCCATAAGATTTGGCTGTTATGAGCACAAAAATTGTGGGAATTAGTTATCTCAGTATTTTCTTCTCAAGGTCTGACCAATAACCTAGGATTCAAAATCAGAATTAGGCCTCTTTATTCTACTCGAAAATAATAGTAGTGTTGTTAAGCTAAAAATAAATGACGATTGATTAGGCAAGGCAACTATCTTGGGTTAAAGATATGAAACTTGTAGAATAAAGTAATGATATATTAGATGGTACAAAATGTAAAATATAAAATATCCTAAATTTTTTCGTGACATGTAAAGTGAATATTTATAACTCAATAATAGGTATAAACCATAACCATCATCATCTAAGAACTGATTAAATATTACCCCATGAACCATGAGTTCTAGCAAACCTTATATGTGCAACAATAGGCTTTAATGACAATTAGTTTTGAGAAAACAAGGTAGCCAAGTAGATCATAGTATTGAATTAACTGCTATACCATAGGCATGACCATTGCTGCCAACAAGCATTCGTAGCCTCGACATAGATGCCTTTTTAACACATTGAGATGCCAGTGTCCCATATATTAGAAATAAATATATAGTTACAAGAGCATTTCAATTTACTTATATGTCTACTGAAGATCATTTTTCTGGCTTGGTAACCGGTTAATAACAATTCCATTCATTGGAGATAACAAAAATGAACAATTCAGCTTGTGATGAGACCTCTTTTCCTTCAGCTTTACGACCGAAGGCCATCACCTTGGCTTTGTGACCAATTGTGGTAATTTCACTCCATTAGGACCTATGATCATGGTAGGTCGTCTCGTGATGAGACCTCCTATCCTCTATTTGACTACTTATGTTTATGGTTATTGTTAATCAACAAAAGATTACTTAATAGATGGGGTGGCAGGTTAGATCCCTAAGAGCTAGGGATGGTGTAAAATTTTTTGTAGTAACTATTTTCAACTTGGGTATTTTTTCTTTTAAAAAACTAATAACCTTCAAATGACTATTGAAAAATATTTTTCTTTGTTAATATTGGGGTTGAGGAACAATTCATTAGATAACAACGGAAATATTTAAGTACAATTTTGTGGTCATCATCATAAATTTTACAAGACCAAAGACTTGACAAATTAGGAAATTTGTAAGTTGACATGATGAAATCATATTTTCATAGTTATTACTTAAAAATAAGACTATGTTTATAGATAAACAAAGATAAATTGACTACCCAATCATTATGTCAAAGATGACCTAGAATATTAAAAGTATTTCCCATTTACCAAGGAGAAAACAAATCGGAAATAACTACAAGTGTTGAATCAAACATGAAAATCAGCTAATAACAATAGTTGTGACTAAGGGAACACCAACCGTGACCAAGGGAATAAAAATTGTGACTAAGGTAACAACAATCGCGACCAATGGAACAACAATTTTGACTAAGGGAACAACAACCGTGATCAAGGAAACAAGAGCTAGAACAACAACCATGACCAAGGGAACAACAACTGTGACTAAGGGAACAACAACCACGACCAAGGGAAAAGTAGTTGTGACTAAGGGAACAACAACCATGACCAAGGGAACAACAGTTGTGACTAAGGGAACAACAACCGCGACCAAGGGAACAACAACAGTGACTAAGGGAACAACAATCAAGACCAAGGGAACAACAATTGTGACTAAGGGAACAACAACCGTAACCAAGGAAACAAAAAATGTGGCTAAGGTAGCAATAATTACGATTTGAGAATTATTTATCCAATATTACTATTTTTCATGTTACAACCTTGAAACTATCCATACCATTTTAGGTTTGTAGGCATGAAGTATCAAGTGTGACTGTGGAAATCCCTCCCAAAAACTATTTCAATGGGTGATCTTATCAAGGTGACATGGAGAAGGATTAGTCATCCAACAATCATAGTCACTTTAAAAAATAATGAGTAATTATGAGTAAATCATTCCTGACAAGACTTACCATAAGATTTTTTATATGAGATCTGAGGCAACCATATACTTGATAAGATTGGGCAATGAAGGGGTAGATGTGGAGCATGAGCATGAAACTTAAAAGATTCCTTTTATTTTGACGAAGGAACAAAAGTTCTCAATTTGAACATCTGAAACATAAATACATAAGAGATATCATAAAAGAAACAACACTTTATTGAAAAACAATAAATAAATAAACAACTTAAGTTACAACAGTTGTGATTTTGATTGCAACAATGTTGTTTCCTAAGGGAACAAAAATCTGTTTCCAGGAACAACAATCTGTCAGTGGTGAATAAATGGAAAAAATTGTTTTTTAGAAAAATTATTTGGTGACAATGACTTGAATTTTCAATTCTTCATTTTTCTTGTTATGGATCCATCAAGTAATGAAAATGTCTTCACACCATTTTCTTGTTGGTAGGTATTAGCAGGAAATTTGTAGCCAGATATTATAAGACATTTTAGATCACGACACCTAAAAAAAACTCAACATCATTTGATATTAAATTTATTAATAGAGGCTTGGATGAAATTCCCTTATTTCATTATCATTGTCTTCAAGAATCACTTTTTCATAAATGGACCTCATTTATTCTCCTCAGGCCTGCAAAAAACGAGCATTTACCTGCAATAAAACATAAAATCATGGAATAAGAGAGGTGTATGAGCTATCTTAACCCAATAATATACAAGTATTTACTCTATAAAACAAATCCACGAAAAAAAATTAACAATGTAAATTTAATTTATTACCTATGGGGGAGCGGTGGCCAACCATACTAACCAACAATGTTTTAATCATAACTTATTTTTTGTTTGTCTTATTTGAGTGATTTCAAATCTAAATGAAGTTGAATTCAGAGGGATATATCCAATAGAAATATGTTTTAAAATTTCCATGAGATGACGTGTCGAACATGTTGAGAACGACTTGCATAAAATATTTGTTTTCTATTTCCCAACTTATACCAATAGCTCATTTTTTGAGCGTAATGCTTTAATTTGATAATGGGTTGAGCCGATAAAAAATTGAAATGAGATTAAACTCATGTATATATCTTCAATAGAATTAGTTTTTTAATAAAATAAGAATTACCAGGTCAAATGTGTTAATGAAGAGAAAAAAAAACAGCATTATAACCAAGATCATTTGCTTTTATGATTGCAATACTAAGGCAAGGGGCAAGAGACTTGGTTTAAAGGTTTTAAGTTTGAAATGGAACCATGCAAGGAATTTATAAAACCCGAGTACATTGGTATGGACCTTGAATAATGCATTAATGTAGAAGTTGTATCAAAGACATCTATGCCACCTATTTGCTCAACATTCAAAGACACTTTACATGTGAAGGTGGGTACCATAAAGTTTATACTTATCATTTCAAGCTACTTCGCATTTCACAGTATGATATCACTAGATTCTCCCTTTTACTTCATAGGAGCCTTTCCAAAATGTTTGTTAAAGTACAAGCCAAAGCTGATGGTTGTGAAACATCTTTGTTTCACCATGGTTTGATAAAGTTATTGGTTTTGAATGAGCTTCGGAAATTAAGCATGGATTGGTCTTCCTTTTTGTTTATGAATGGATTTGAACTAGAAACCGTAACCCCAACTAGAAACCATAAAACTAAAGGGAATCCTTCATCACCAGTAGCAGAGTCTAGTCAGCCTGTGGACACAAAAGCAAAGAGGTTTGTAAAGTTGAAACCAAGGAAAAAGGTTGAAGATAGGACAGAGAAGACACAAGTTCTTGTTGCAGCAACTCCATCACCTGCAAAATATAGGTTAAGAGGTGTTAAAGAGGCTAAGAAAAAACAAGTGGCCAACAAGCAGGAAATCAAGAGAGTGACAAGAAGTCAAGCAGTGGCATCCAAGGGAAACACAGTTTTTTCAGCTACAAAGGACAGCCCAGTGATAAAAGGATATTTAGATGACATCCTTCATGCAATTGATATAGACGAATCACCCATTGTGCAAGCTGATTTTATTGGAGTAGATGAACACAAACAGAAAAGGGTTAAATCAGTTAAGAAACTTGAATTTGAGGGTGAAAATGCAGCCTTTATCTTTCAAGAAAGGAAGCCTTTAACTAGGCATTCTAAGAAGCTCAAGGAAGGCAGCAAGGAGGTCCAAGAAACTATTGAAATAGCCAGAGTCCCTGAAGAGGTGGTTGATTTCTTATCACCAATAGTGGAGCATGCAGCCAGCAAGACAATGAAGGGAAAATAACACATGAAAGAGTGTCAACATCTTGAGGAGAGATTGAAGCTAGAAAACCAAGAGATTGCAATGATGAAAAAGAGGGCCAGAAAGCACAACATTTAAAAAACAGAGTTTAAAAGAGTGAAGGCACTTTGGGAAGGCCAATATGGTTCTAGGTGTGAGATTCCAAGCAACGCAGAACAATTTTTTACATGGACAATTCCAGCCATCAAGGAAGAAAAATTTGTCAGAGTGATCAATACTCACTTGAGAGCCAGTAATAGGAGAGTAAGAAATCAAGTGGAGGATTTGGAACTGCAGTTGAAACTGACTTAGGATGAACTAAAAATCAAAGGTACAGAATGACAAATTATTAAAAATGTCAAAGTCTAAATCAAATGGAAAATGAAGAATAAACCTCATGAAAATTATGTTTTTAGTTCATATGACTGTTTGTTTTGATGAAACCAATGGTATTCTGGAGTTTTTTCACATTTTTTGTTTGAATTTTAAAGAAATATGGTCAAAACTGCTCACTCAGCAGTTTCGTAGCACAAACCTTGCAAAAAGGGTGAAATGCGCTACGAAACTGTTGTAGCAACTTTTTTCACCCTTTCTTATAAATTTTTGAAAGGAAAATGTATGTATTTTGACTTGAAATTGCTAGGGTAATTGTGTCAAGTGAATATGAAGATAAAACTTGAGGAAAGAAACCAAAATTTTGAAGGAAAATGGGTTAAAAGACTGCGCTATGAAAAGTGCTACGAAGCTATGCTGTTTTCATAGCGCAAGCCTGTTTCTGCTATTTTGGACAGTTTTATGGTGATTTTGTACAACTGGGACTTAAGGATGATTTTGGGCATATGTTATTTCAATTCCTGATAGCAAATAACCTCAAATTCATGGGTTCATAGTGGTCAAAGTGTCTCAAGAACACAAAGAATCCTAAGCCTAAAAAATATGGGACAGTTTCCTAGTTTGCAGGAGATCAGCATTAAGGTCATAAAGTGTTGGAGCTTATCATCTAGATTCGACCTTATGGGAATACGATTGGAAAATGATGTAATATAGTTTAGATAAGGTTGTTATGAGTAGAGTTAAGGAGTTTGAGTCCTATTTGTAATAGGACTGTTCATTAGGTTTGCAGCTGTCATTTTGTAATAAATACCATGTTATATGGTTAGGAAAGGTGTCAAACAGTAGGAATTTGATGTATCTAGTTGGGGATAAGGTTATCCTATATTGCAAATGATATATAAAAGATCAAGAAGTCGAATATGCACGGGTTGGAAATTTTTAGGAAAAATATTGTGTTTATTGTAAGTAAGGGGTTTTCAGCTTAATACAGAGTTTCTACTTAGCCAACTCAAGATTCATAAAGAGTTTAGTGTGTTTTTGTTCTAATGGCATCATTTTACTATCCTATTGCAGTGGTGTTTTCTTATGTTACTCATAATTCATCATTGATGCTTTGACTTCCTTCATAGACAAACTTATTGTGTGCTTTACAGTTTCACATGTGTATTTCTGGACTAGAACTCTGATATGCCTTGACTTCTAGCTGTTTATTATTCCACATAGAGTTAGCCATCTATATTTCTATCAAAAATAATTAACCCTTGAGAGAGCCCTCTCAAGTTGAGGAGGCTAAGCCTCAATCAAAATATTGGTTTGAAATATTTACATGAGATTGATTTGATTGGAAGCCTATCAGGTATGATTTTGTGATAACATTTTGGTGCATCTGTCGGGAGCCTGAAGATTATACTTTCCCGAGATTTCGAAGCTGAAATTCTGAAGGTAGCAGGAGCTCAAAAAACATTTCGAGGTTGCATCTACCTTGGCAACTATATTTAAAGTTTATATGATTAAAGGTGGCTTAGAGAAGGAGATACATGAGGAGTAATCTTGACCCAAATCCACCTACCATTCTCGACAATCCAAACACCATTTCCAGAGGCAGTAAAGGCATTTATGAAATATCAGGTACTCCATCACATTCGAAATCCTTTTCCTCTAAAATTTTAAGAAGTCCTGAAGATAAAAGAGTTGATGATAAAATTCAGGAGGATTTTTTTTAGATCATAAAGTGAAAAAGAACTAATTTATATTATCTTAGACTTACATAAGAGAGGAATTGATACCTCAACCCTAGTAACACAGGAAGACAAAGAAGAGTTTTGGGAAGTTGTTACTTATGAGTTATTGTTGGAAAAAGAGTCTTTAGATAAATTCAAAGAGCTTGACCCTTTTGAAGTATAGTTGAAAAAAAAGGTTGGTTTTCCCCTTCCAAATTGGAGTTCAATTATCAGTGAACCACAGAGACCAAATAGTCCTCCTCGGAGAATTTTTTCATCCTCTATTTCTGCCATCCCTAAAGCTACTATAGTCCCTCTAAATATGGCTAGAAATCCACCTGCTGCACCTACTAGATATGCCCCTCTTGCTCTTCTAGCTATCTTACATGACCTTCCTAGAAAATATGTTGCTAGAATCAAAACTTGGGGAAGTGATGAAGACATTACAGTAGAAGACCATGTTGATCAATTTAATGATTTTATAGACAGGGAGGAGGTTGATGATGAAGATGTTAATTTGAGGTTTTTTTCTCAGAGTTTTACTGGTGAGGTTAGGAAGTGTTATAAATCTCTTACACCTGGAATTATTCATAATTGGAATGAATTTGAATATGTTTTCCTAATAAAATGGGGAAATAGAACCAATCCAGTACAAGCCCTCATCGAGTATAGTACCTTGAAGAGAGCTGCTGATGAATCTATTCAAAACTTTTCAAAAAGTTTTAATAAGGTATTAGACTCTATTCCTACTCATTTTAAACCACCATAAGCCTTAGCTCAAATAAGGTATGTTGAAGCTTTTTACTATGAGTTTTCCATACTGCTGAGAGAAAGGGAATCTCCTACACTTTTTGAAATGAAAAGTGATGTAGTGAAAGTGGAGGTTAACTTGATAGCAACCAAAAATTCAAAAATGGGTAAGACTAAGTTGAAAGAAGAAGAGAAGCCTTCCTCCTCTACCTCTCAGGATAAGCTGGATTCAATGATGAAAACAATGGAAAATTTGATGGATGTACTAGCCCTTGGGAATACCTCTGAACCTCCTACACAAAATGAACCTCAATTTAGAAACCCTCAGTTCAGCAGACCTTAGAATCATCAAAGTCCAAGGGAAAACAGAAATCAGCAGCCTGATCCTCCAGTGAGACCTCCATTCCAATAGAATTTGATTGATGAAGAAGATGATCCTGAAGTTCCCAAGGAGCATATTTACTATTTTGATGAGGAAATGTGTGGATTTTTCTTGAAAAAAATAATAACATGATCATTTAGATCAAAATAATCATGAAGAAGAAACATTATACTATCTAAAGGGCTATCAACATGCTATTTTTGAGATGAAGAAACAGTATAATCTCAGAAATATAAATGTGCCTATTATTGCACACAAAACACATCCTAAGAAAGATACACCTAAGGTTGCTGATGGCAAGAAGGATTCTCATAAGGTCGCTAAAGGTAAGAAAGATACACCAGTTGTTCCTAGTGTCAAAGAAGCTAAAAAATATGTTTCTGTTTTCAATATTGAGAATGAAATTTCTAAGATAAAAATATCAGTCCCTTTTGGTGAGATTCTCAAAGTAGATGAACATAGAAGCAATATTATTAAAATGTTAAATTCACAATGAGGAGGCTTTGATATCTTGAATGTATTAGAAGATCACCCAGCCATATATTTGGGTCCATGACTAGAAGATGAACAAAATGAGGAGGTCCAACCTTTTTATGTGAGCCTTAGAATTCACGACATGACATTGCATAATGCTATGTTGGATCCAGGGGCCTCTCACAATCTTATGCCCAAAGTGATCATGGAAAAAATGGGGTTAGAGATAACTATGCCATATAAAGACTTGTTTTCTTTTGATTCGAAAATATTTCAATGCATTGGTTTAATCAAGGATATTTTTGTTGGTCTAACGCAAGTTCCTGCTAAGACTTTAGTCATGGAAATTGTAGTAGCAAAAATTCCACTGAATTTTGGTATATTGTTGTCAAAGTCATGGGCAGTGAAAATTAAAGATACAATGCAGATGGATCTTAATTATGCTACTATTCTTTGTTCTTGAAGCCAAAGAAGATTATCATGAGAAGCAATAAACACCTTGGTGAGCGATGAAGACACATAGCAAAA